>JAGKRU010000049.1:180116-294037 GCA_022884055.1 Russula griseocarnosa
AAGATTGTATGTAACGGTATTGCACTTGCATTATCGCCATTATCTGGACCGTTCGGGCCAGTATAGGATTGCTGTGGAGCAAGGGAGAGATCGAAAATGCTGCATTGATCAAATCGCATGCAAAGTTTGATGGTCAGCAGACCAATGTACTGACCGCCATTGTTACACACCGCCGCTAGTGCGCGACAACTAGACATGGACTTTGCCTAGAGAGTTGTACGACTAGTCATGAATGCGGGGAGAAGGGCGTTTATATCACAATTGAAATCGCCAACTAGCCAAGTAACCCACCCACGCATAACCGCCAGTAGAATCTGAGCAATTTGTGCACTGACCTGTGCATGAGCCGAGTCTAAGATGAGAAGGGACAAGAAGGCAGCGAAGAGCGCGTCAAACATCGCGCAATAGTTGTTCGACAACCGTACGTAACGGAGAGGGCGCCCTCGACCCGCAGAAGCAGCTGTGTTGGAGTCTTATATGTTTCCGGAGTGCCAAAACGGTCATACAGCCACCGAAAAAAACAACTTGCCTCATGATCATAATATCTCTCATCATTCATCATGAAGACGGGAAGCTCCCAGTCATGGGAAACCTGAAGGCCGATTCGGGACACGTCCTCAGGAGTCAAAACTTCAGACCCGGAGTCAATAGTATTTGAGCATGTCCTGGTAAACTCAGCAAGAATCGTGAAAAAAAAGGCCGTGAGACAATTGCTACACCATAACCCCATAGGCTGAGAGACATCAGGCCCATACGAAGAGGGGCGTTTGGAGATGTCCGAGTCAATTGAGTCAAGATAATCGCAGCTGAGCAAGAGCCGACTCAGCCGAGCGTGCGGGCTGGCCCACCGTGCATCAGGTGGCCAGCCAGGCAGCCAGGCCAGATCAACTCCATTTGGAAATAAGGCAATCCGGACCGGAATCCCGGGAATGTTAATGGCCAATTCAGTCACGTTCGCTCGTCTGCTCACTCAAAACCGCGAGGAGCGCGACTGCCCTGATGTCCTCATCACCTTGTCTTCCCTCCCATCCTACAATGGCCTATCTAACTCGCGCATCCAGTCTCTCTACTCGGACATTTCTGGCAGAAGCACTCCAATCCAACAACTTACAACGCTAACATCGCTGGTGGCACGCCACCCTGGAAGCTATCGTCTCCCGTGGCTGGCTGCCCAATACACCGGACAGGCTCATTCTCCATGCGGAAAAAAGCCTCCTGGAAACACTGAGATATGAACGCGTTGGGAAGCCTCTTTGTCTGGGTACTGTTATCGTAGGTTGTTTCTCATGTTCAGCCAAGATGAGTAGCCGACCAACGTTCTTGCTACGAAGACTGAACTAGTCAACTCTCGTGATGCGGTGCCTCTACAACAGTTTTCACTATGGTACAGTCAGTACACGACCTGGCTGGTTGCCATACCGCGTCGCTGCGTTTGTCGTCGGAAAGCCGTTACAGTGGGCACTTCACCAGCTCAACCTCAAAGCGCGGAAGATGAGAGTGACACGGAACGGTGGAATCGCATCAAAGGAGATTATATCCTTGTTGGTGTGGCCGAGCGCGCAGCAGATGCGGTACTCGCCTTGCAGCGCGCACGTGGTGTGAGCCTAACCGATGCTGTACAGTTTCGACTCGTTCCGGCTACCTTTGCCGCCTCCGCCCTTCCCGGGTACGCTATCCGACAAGGACCTTCGTGTTCTCGTAAAGTTTTTGGAGCGCGACAGACGGGTAGTGATTACCGAGAAAGAGGTACGTCGCAGTGACTCTTGTCAGGACTTCACACTTATTTTTCTCAGGTAATCAAGTTCATTGTTCCAGTCAATCCGAGTACGCCGGAAGTCACAGCAATCGATCGCGGGATATTAGAGATCAAACCGCCATTCGGACCTTTCAACACAGATAGATCACATTACCGAGAAAATTGACTCGTGATACACCCTTCTCGCTTAACTAGATAGTTCATAACATCTACATCGTTGATGTTAGCTGCAAGACCAAAGCAACGGCTGCCATCCGCCAACAGCAGAAATGCTCGCACTGTCCTATCTTCGCTCCCGTAAGCAGTTTGAGGACGTACTCACACAACGTCTCGGCTCTCTCGAGATTCTGCAAAGCACTCTCCTGCGCATCGAGGGTGCTGCGGATAACATCCAGGTCACATACCCCCCTGTCGTTCCTGCGCTTAACTGATTTATCTGCGTTCCCTTAATAGATTGTGAAGACATACGAGAGTAGTACTGCCACCCTCCGTGCGCTGCTGTCGCACCCATCCCTCCAGCGCGATGCCGTGGAGCGCACGTTCGATGCGCTGGCCGACGCTAATACAGATGCGCAGAACTTGACGAAGCGGTGCGCTCTGGTATGGACGTGGCGCTCGGCTGGACATGTCGCCAGATGACGAAGATGAGATTAAAGCGGAGCTTGCAGCCCTCGAGGCCGAAGCAAAGGCGACGCACGCATCAAGGAGGATACGCAGCAACCGGTTGCGATGGCGGCTACCCGCCGCGAAAGTGTTTCCGATACGGCGGCACAACGAAGTCCGGAGCTGGTCAGACCCAAGATCTTGCGGATGCACCAGAGCGCCGACCTGAGCAGATGCTTACTGAATGATGTCCAGATGATCATATCACTCTACTCTAACCTTCGCATGCATTTATTGACATACCCACTTTTTTTGTACCTCTACACATGAACGAACGCATAGTTAGTTAAGTATATCATTAGCATCATTGTCCGTATCAACCTACCCACCGGCAATCAAACTCGGTTGGTTCTTGTGCCTTTTGTAGCGGCGAAGATAGATATGACGTGTCCGCCCCTCCTAGTGTAGGGGGTGCAGCGGGGGGTGCAGCAGTAACTCCAAGCACGCTAGTCTACTACAGCAGCCCACGTCTCCCTCCAGTCTCCACCTTCCACCTTACCGAGCATGGGACGCGTTTGCTCGGCCAAATCCTACCCCAGTCATCAAACAAACCAGACGGAGCCTTCGACGACGTCACCGCCGCCGCTCGGTCGCTACTTCAGGTTGAGACACGTGCGTGATTGACGCAACCGAAACGCTGTAACTGAAGTTAGCTCAGCGAGACTCTTTTGTCGCCCCTTCAGTTGTCATGCATGTCGCGCTGCCATAATGCTTTCTCGTTCACTTACTGGTGCGCCCAGAGTTTTCTGGCTTTAGCCTCGGTTTCGGGTCGACAAAGGAAGAGAGCCAATCCCATCTTCCTGGACGCACTGGCACAATGTTGGTTTGGTAGAGAGAATTAATTTGTCTAAGATAGAGTACGGGGATCCCTTTTTCAGGGTCGCGCTTTCCTTTCAAGCCCAATACCAGTGAAGCTAAGTCCTGGATGTTTGACTGCGTGTTAGAAGTTTCGAAGGGGACTTTTCGCCTGCATTAGCGATACAGATGAAACGAACAGTCTGTATCGATACCAGTATTACCATTGCGCGCACGACGTCGTACCATGCACAGTATTACACGATCTCCCCCTGTATTGTAAGTACTCGGTGGACCAACAAGCAGATACTACTTTACAGACTCGGCACCATACTCAGAAAGTAGTTCTAAAATCTCCTGTTACATCTGACCAGGGAAGGAGACTTGCCTGGTTTGTCGCACATGTTGACATCCGCACTATCATGATGCTCCAGCAACAATCGCGCGACCTGGATCTCACCCATTTCTACTGCGTCGTGCAGTGAAGTTCTGCCACGGTAATCCCGGGCATCAATCACTGCCCCACGTTCAAGTACCATTTGAGCAAACTCGACGTGTCCTTGGCCTGCTGCATCGAGCAGCGGAGTACAACCATCCTTGTCTCAAGCATTGATATCTACACCATGATGAAGAAGACATTTCTCAACACTGAGTACTCACTGTAGGAAGCCAAATGCAGGGAAGTCGCCTCCATCCATCCTGGCTATCGACATCCGTGTCGTGTTTACGTAGTAATAAAAATATGTCGGTATATCCTCCTGCCGCTGCGGCATGCATCCGTGTATTTCCGATCGTTGCTAGCATTCACATGTTCTGATGCTCGACGATCAGGTGTACCGCCAAGTCACGAAATCCGACCTTACGGCATGATATAGGGTGCTGCTCCAGGTTTCTCCGGGCGCATAGTGGACATACGTGTAAAATTCTTTCCGTCGTAGATCCAAAGCCACGTTACAACAAAGTGGCTTGTCTTCATAAAAAAGGCATTCTATCCATCTTTAATCGATGCCGGTACACTCCCAAATTTGACATGCCTGTCCCAGTACTCAGCAGCGTATGGAGCCAACGGAAAGTCTTTGATGTTGTCTCATGTAACATCCATACGGAGAAAACACCAATGCATGCTTGTGCAAGAATCGTATGTGCGGCCTCGAGTTCGATGTGATAGCGCGAGACATCTCGGATTGGCACCGCAAGTCGGTCCGCCGTCAAGAATCTCTTGACGGAAACATGCGAGAATTGATCCGCGAATCCCCGTCCTTGATTATGGTGACAAACTCGAGCACACCCCATTACTGCCCCTTCTTGATCCTACCAGCGCCAATTTGAATTCAGCTTCGGGATCTCTTCCGCGTCGAAGTTAAAGGCCAGGACTTCTGCAAGTTCCTTCCCTGAAGTGGACGAAAAGCAGCTACAAGACATTGCCCAATCGATGTGCAAGTCCTTGGTTCGGCTTCCTGATCTCCCTTAGTATGAGTTCGTATGTCCCGTCTAGGCTTCGCAACTCCTCCAGGGTATGCCGGACGCTTGTGGTAGGCAGTCCGGTAGGATTTCCAATTGGCAGAACGCCCACGAAACCTATTAAATGTTAGGTTAGGACTCGCTCATAAGCAGACAACAACGCCCTTACATCCCATCTGCCTTTTTCGTTAGTGTCTTAATAACCAAATCCTTGTCTTCCTCCCCCATCTCCGCGTCCTTCGATCCGAGTCAACAATAGAGGCGACATAATTGGCAATATCCTCCTATTGTCCACTTTCGTCAAGTGACACAGGGCGGGCAGTTAAAGGTTCGAGAACAGCCTGAATGCGGGCTCAGGTCGACTGGTGACACATATATAGGATTTGGAAGCTAAAGGTCAACAGTTCATCCATGAACTTGAGGACCTCTTCTCGCGGTGGTGGATGGCAGATGTCTTGGGACACTCGTGAGGGCATCCAGGATAATCTATTTACAGTAGGCCCTTGTGCGTCGAGAAGGATGAGCATTTCTTCGAAGCATTATATCATAGCACGATCACTAGGTTGCTGTTCTCCTGATCATGTGAGAATAATCGGGAGAGTATGTCACAACAGGGATCGGAGAGTAGAAAGTTGAACAAGGAGAGAGGGAAGCAAATCGTGAAGTTTTTGTTTGTGGGTGTCCCTAAGGTCAAAATTAAAATAGGCCATCGGGGCCCTCCTTCAACGCGCAAGGCCATGATGTCCTGTATGATCGAAGAACTGAGCGAAGATGTTTAGTTCAACAAGGTAGAGTCAAAGAAAGACAAACCCCGAGGATCTTTTGCCGATCCCGCTACGAATCGGAGATGATCAGAGTCTGGCTACACAGTAGCGTTAAGAATGACACCACGCTTTCCATTGTTTAAATATTGTACCTTGATAAAACCATTGGGTCGTATGAGCTTTGGAGGCAACGTTATGATTGACGGATGGATCTGACTGACGGCGAGAGCCTTCGTAAAAATTATATTTGCTGGTGGGAAGCCTGAAGTTAAATGTTAGATTGGACAATATCACAAAGAGGTAGTATCTGATACTACTCACAAGCCCACAAGCCAACAACCCGCAAGTGTAGCGGAAAATAGTACTACAGGACTTTCATGCGTACATTTCGTGATCCATCATCGCTATTTTGGGATTGATGAATTCGGGGTTTGCTCTCGAAGGGCGGTGAGGATAGCTTCGGGGGATGACAGCCTCTCATTGACAGGATTGAACCTGGGAAGGAGCGAATGCTTGCGAGGTCTTGTTTAGTCTTAAGCTTGTATTTTTCCAAAGCAACGTTAAAATGGAGGCAAAGTTGGGCTTCGAGGTAGACGTAGAAGGGACAGCGGACATGGGTAAGTGCCCGTGGAGAGGAGAGGAAAGGGATACACATTACACTCTGAGTCGGCTACAAGGTGAGCTACGCCGTGACCAAAATCCTTTCCATTCTGCGCCAAGTGACCGTGACATGATGATGCATGATGCTGCATGATGTTCCACTCTGCACGCACTACTTATTCACATCGATACCCAAGTTGGCGTTTTACCGGTCTTGCATCAATCCTCCAAACAAAAATAATACCGCACTCTGGGGTTCCATTACCTCAATAATCACAAGAAAGTCCCGGCCGCTCTATCGTCTGCTTTTTTTTACAGCAAAATCAACGTTACAGGATCTCAAAATGGTTGCCAGTGGCCACGCGGCCGAAATACAGATCATTCTTACATCTGGTATATATCTACATGCACCATGTTGTCTAAAACAGAGAAAAATGTCCTGATAGATCGTTGTGAGTCATGACGCAGGGAACAATTTCACGCTCTGGTCTCTAGCCCTCTCTTGATTGCTGGACGTGTAAAGTTCAGATCTCAGCTGTAGGCGACCACAGCATTCACGAGTGAGAGAGCGTACCTTCGCATGAGTCCTTCGCGTCGCCGAACAACATCTTCGTACCCGGCATGTAAACATTGGGTTCGGGACATCCGCTATATATCCAGTCAGGTCAAACTTCCGGTCAGTGATGTGAAAGCAACACCTACCGTATCCGCTGCTCATGCCACGCTTCATCACGACGACTTGCTTACTTTTCCATGCGTGCAGGACGGGCATCCCCGCGATCGCGCTGCCCGGCTCGAGCGCAATCGGATGACGGTGTCGTTCGCGCCAATGACAAGTGTCACGTCCGTGTCGTTGAAGTCTCGTTTATCTCGTCCATCTCAAGCACGACTCGAAACAATTTTTCCCTTAGATGCTGTGTACGGAGACGATGGTAAGGGAATAGGAACCGTACTATCTAGGGCACGATGCTTCTGCGAGCAGGACGTTACACTGGCCTGGCATGCGTCCTGCGACGGGGTGAATCGCGAACCGTACGTTTACACCCTTTGCCCGCAACAGGCGTGTGATGTCCGAATTCGCATATTGCGCTTTGCCACGGCCATGCCGTATCCAACAACCTATACACAGCTATGTGAGATTGAGAAGAAGGAAAATACAGACAACATACCAGATGACGTTGTCAGCATTTTCCAGCGCTTCAACGACGTCATGCGCTTGTCTGGTTATCTGACCTTCCATCTTGTACTCGGAGGGGGCTGCTACGAGCAGCGCCGCCAAAGAGAACGTTTGTAGTGAACGATTCATGGCAACGCACTACAGATCATTAATATGCAAGTTGGACGCGCGAATAAGAAGGATACGCACCATAATATAGGACAGAATCGAACCACTCACGCCAATTAGGGACCCAACCGTAGTTAACAATGGTTGTCAAGCATGAATAACCACGTCGACTGGTACACGTACGAAGGTGGGCACCAAAAGGCAACGCTCGCCATATTCGGCGTACATCTACGCAACGTGCTCTACGACGTACCTAGAACTGTGTCCAAGCCCGTATCCAAGCCTGTGCTGCTTGTAACCGTGCCTTGAGAACGTCAAAAGGGAACGTCGCCATCCAGCGATGATACCAGCAGCCGCACCGGCGAGGAATGGCGCCCAAGGGCGGTCCGAAAGAGTTTCACCTACTACTTTGACCAGAACCAAGTTGGTTGTCTGGGTGATGGCACTCCGGGTATACAGGCACGAAGAGACGTATCGTGTATTCGTAATGGGAGGTTTTGCATGAGTTTCGGGCGCCGGAGTGAGACCAAAGGGAAGGGGCAGGACAACCCGGTAGAAGTATAACCCAGATCAGCATACATCTTACCATATGCTAGCGGAAGCCCGTGGCAGACTGTTCGGATACTACCTGTGCGGTAGATGTTAACGCGACGGCACGCGTGGATGCAGATACTGACGGGGATATGCGCCTCCCTATTTCGTGAATGGTGGGGAGGATTTGCTGCCTCTGTTGCTGGACATCGATGGCATCAATCGGCATTTTGAGCAGCCTGTGGCGGGGGGAGGCATCTATTTTCCTTTCTTTTAGTAGGGAGGAAGGGAGGGACGTACGTAGAGGCAAGGCCACAGCTTGCACTGGCTAGAAGATCCTGCCACGCATATGTTGCTGTCGATCCTGGAAATCGTTGTTGTCTTGATTGTCGTACACTTGGTGTTCCATGGGAAGTACTACATCGCAAAGAGCGTCTCGTTCAGACGTGGGGCGGTGGCCAGCCCAGCCAGCGAAAATGGCAGTGTTGTGGACCCATAACATTAAGACAGAGTAAGGTTGGCAGTTTCAGCTCGGAGAAACAGGGGGAGGCAAAGTTGCCTGTGCCAGACAGCCCGATCGATCAATGGAAAGGAGATACGATGCCCTTGAAAAGCCCATGGAGTTGCGTGCTCGGACTCGCGTACGCTTACAGTACCTCCGGCCTTGCATATACAATTCTACTACACTTACCAAATGTCAGTCCAGATTCAAAAGTCAAAAAGAAACGTGCCATCAGTGTTCCATCAATATCTTCCTCACGTGTTTCACGGTCACCGTCATCGTCGGTCTGTTGAGCATAAGAAAGGTTCCCACGTGACAGTCTGGTTTGTTCCGCCACACGTAGCGTAGTTGGCCGACGCGACGTTCTAACGTTGCCGCAAGCTCCTCAATGGGTCCTATTGTAGTGAGGACCATTTTTACTGTTCTTCTAGTAGCCTTCAGGTTGACGTCGCTTGCAGCTGATCTACAAATTCGGAGTATATTGATCATCAAGCGCGTCAATCGGGGACAGCCTGCGTGATGCAGTATTTGATGAATTAGCAGCAGCCTGAGCCCAAGCTCCGAGTTCCAGCAACGCATGATCTCCGTAACGACGCCGCTCCAGGGGACTCCGTAACCAAAGTCAAAATGCTTCAGATGGCCTATTGTTGTCCGTATGTGCACCGCCTCCTTGTGTGAACTTCGGCGGTAGTCTTCTCGACGGACTCGCTGACGCAGCCATTGTCGCTACTTTTCCCAGCGTCGTGCCACTGTCACCGGCGACCACTACGCCGACTCGTTGTCTATACGATGCGAATATCGTTCCCGTCATGCTTCCCAGGAACCGCAATTCGCTTCTACCCATCAGTTCTCGCGTGAGCAGGTGGTTCACCATCTCCTATTGGTGTTTCAATCAGCGCAAATTGACACGTCGATATAACCTACCCCCTATGACTTCATGTGGAACTCGATGTTTCTACCAATTGACAGGCACGGACCACCGTAGTACCGCATGGTAGTCGCTCCGCTGTGCAGGGTTTGAATGGTAGGTGTCTTTGTTCCCTTGACGAGAGAACAACACTCATAATTCACTTTTCCCTTCTCAGGCTGGAGACTGACTGCTACATAAGCCCCGGCATTCATACCGTGTTGGATGTACATCGCCTCTTTGCCTCCAAAGTCATGGTTCGATTATTGTCTCTCTTTGCTCTCGCCTCCATCGAGCTTGTCCGTGCTACAGCCGTCAGGGCCAAACGTCAAGACATCACCTCGCTCAGCTCCACACAGATCGCTGGGTTCGCTCCATTCACACATTTCGCAAGTGCGGCATATTGCAATCCATCGTTAACAAAAAACTGGAGCTGTGGAGGTGCGTCCACTCACTGCTACCACCCTTTAAGCATGCCTTGAGGTAGTCTTGCCTGAACGGCGTTCCCACAGCCAACTGCGATGCGGTCTCCGACTTTCAACCAGTGGCAACTGGAGGTGATGGGGATGGCACCCAGTTTTGTAGGGGAACAAACTGACGAAATGTTGAAGAATGCTCACAAGTCTTCCCCAGGGTATGTCGGGTCCTCCCCATCGTTGCAAACAGTCATCGTTGCACATCAAGGAACAGATCCTTCACAATTGTGAGATCATTACCTTCTGGGACTTCTTTCCCATCGTTGATGACACTTTTATCTCAAACAACTACCATCCAGGCTCGCCGACCTGACTGATATCAATTTTTTCCTCGAGCCACTCGATCCGTCACTCTTCCAGGGAATTCCATCAGATGTGCAAGTTCACAACGGGTTTGCACGTGAGCAAGCCAGGTATGCTGCTTTAGTCGCATTTAGTGCTTTGCATGCCAATAACGACGATGCACCCAAGTACCGCATCGGGAATCCTCTCCGCCGTCCAGAATACGCTCTCGACGACAGGTCTCTCGTCCGTCACAGTCGTCGGCCATTCTCTAGGTGGGGCGCTCGCCCTCCTCGATGGCGTCTTTTTCAGCCTACAACTCCCCAAGAATGTAACGGTGACGGTGACCAGCTACGGCATGCCGCGCGTCGGGAACCAAGCATTTGCCGATTTCGTCGATAGCCAGCTGAGCGGACGCGTGACGCATGTGAACAACCAGGAGGACCCCGTCCCGGTTGTGCCTCCTGAGTTCTTAGGATTCCGTCACCCGTCGGGGAGATCCATATCCTGGATTCTGGTGCGTGGGATACTTGCCCCGGTGCGTTTCTTCCTCCTGCGTTTGCTTGTGGTTCGCTTGATAGGGCCCTGTCTGACGTTGCGCAAACTGGTTAGGTCAAGAAAACCCTTCCAACTCGTGCATCGTCGGTGATGTGCAGAATATCCTCGAGGGAAACTTGAGCAATCATGATGGACCGTACGCGGGGATTACCATAGGATGTTGATACGATTGGTGAGGGGATACGTTTCGCACGAGAAGAAAATTTTGGAAACTTTCGGATACCCTTAAATTAATTCTAAGTTACTTGATAGACCTTTTTTTTCCTGTACATACAGTATGACATAGTACTAATGCAGAGTAGTGAAACAAAATATACCAAACATTCATTATAGCTTCTTTTAAACCTACCGATGATCATAGCCTTTGGGTGAACCCTGTGTCTTTCACGCTGCTACCCGTGCTCACACCTTTGTGCCCTCCATATTCACCTTCGCCACCACCGCGCCTGAACCAAATCCTAGACCATGGCCTTGCTCGCGGCCCTTGCGCAAAAAGCCACCTCAAACCCTTCGGGTAAAGTGCCAACGGGCACGCGATCGCAGCTCAACGGAGAGCGTGTATTTGCCTCCGTTCCACCCGCATAGGACGGTGTTTTGGTCACAGCGTAAGGCCGCGTAAGGAGGACTCGGCTGTGCCCGCACACACCGCCCAACGCATTGCGCCGACCATCCTTTACCTAGGACTCCAAACAACTCCGGATGGCTTGTTAGAAAATTACCTCTACCTCATTACCGAGAAGGTGTTAAGAGACTGGCATACTGTAGCATCACTTAAAGGGGCCTTTCCCATCCCAGTCCCCACAGGCTTCATTCCCAGCTTGCAGTCAATCAGGAGGCAGGAGAGCGAACTTAGGAGGGTATGGGACTCCCACTACCACCGACAAGACCTGGACAAGGTAACGCTGGGTGTTTCAGATTCGGCGGAGTGCGGGTCAACAAGATTATGTATCCGACTCCTTCACCAGCTGATACAATACGAACGCGGATCTCGTCGCCTATGACAAGGACCTTGTCATCTGGTTTTCGCGCGCCATCATCCAGCTTACAATAATGACGTTCTTTACGGAGTGCCGTACATAATCGATGCATGATCGATATGAGGGACGGTTGATACGTTGATAGCTTGATCATTTGCTGACCTCTGTGAGCAGATGTCACTTGCGCCGATGGCCACTACACGGGATTCGGATCCCCTCGGCCATCCACGTCATCAATTTTGCGTGAGAGCTCAACGTAGGCTCCGTCCTCCCACCGTGTTCTACAACCTTGCGCGCTACTAGTACGGAACGTCCAAGGCTGCTGGCGCCACCGTGACCGAGCCGCTCGTGCACCTTGTTCTTGAGGGCCCCAGAAACAAGAACAACTCCTTTACGCCTGCGCGCATACTCGCTCTTCCTTGCTCGCATTCACACTTGACTTTTTTGAGGATGCTGAAGACGACATTTCAACAACTGCTGTCAGCAAGCTTCTTTAGTGATGGAATAGGTATGTCTATAACTTTCTGTGCAGTGTCCGAAACTTGATGGTCTAATGGGGTTGTTTCGTCACAGTAAAGTATTTCCAGTCACTGCTGGTACCGCTGTTCATGCAACGCATTGAGGTCGTCCTCAGAAGAGGGTTCAGACATCAGTAAATATACAAAAAACTTTCTCGCTTTCAGACGCTTTTCGTCACTTTTTTGCTGGCATGCCAGCAAAAAAGCTTGTGCAAGCCATAAAGTACTTGCAAGTGAAAAAGCTCAAGGTACAGAATACTCAAATTGATATTAAAGAAATACAGTATATACATGTTACACATCAGCAAAACTCAAAAATGTCGTTAACGTGCTGAGACACTGCGAGTGCCAGCAATGCCTTGATATTCCTCATTTACCTACTCAGCACATCAGTTTAAACGGAACTGGATGCTGTGCTCACCTTGGACTGCTTGAGGAACCGTGAGTACATAGCAAAGATTGCATTTAGTGCGACGGCAAGGTCATTATCATGGCTGTACTTTGATGCCCTGGCACGACCAGAGTCGTAGTCGTACTCGCTACCTTCCCGGTGCCGTCGACTTGTCTCTGAATGGCCCCAACGGGCAGCGCTCATGCTCCTCGAACAGCCACGGTGGTAAATCTGTCAGATCACGCACCTTTTCGATGTGGTATGCCCTCAAGGCACGCCTAAGGCATGATTCCTTGCCCGGTGGTGTATCTGTACGCCAGAATGGTAGATGGTTTAGAATGCCGATTATATAATTCCCGTACCACCAGAGGAAGAAAGCCAGAAACGTACGTTCACCCGAATACGCCACAATATTCGATGCCCATGCCTTTGAAACGTTTATAGTCAGAGTGCTTGCTGCGGTTGCGACGTGTGACCAGAGCGACAAGCCGTAACCCGGCAGTAACTCATCTCGATCGTCTGTTTCGCCTGAATCCCCTGTGCGTAAGCACGCCGTGGCCACGATTGGAGTAGTTCCATAAATGAACGTACTGTACTCAGGCTTGGGCATCGCGGTATTTCGCTGGCTGACCCACCTGCCCTGCTCGGTTCCCATCGCCTTGCGCGGTGCGTCCTCTTCCTCTAAGCTTGTGCGAGATGACCCATACCCATACTCCCTGCGATTCTTCATCCGATCCAGAAAGGCAGACGAAGACCCTGATACGGATGAGTATGATCCGGTACTCGACTTGGATGATGCGTCCGAGCGACGGGCGAATGGAAGTGGCGGCACCTCTGGCACATCAACGTGCGATGATGAAGATAATGATGATCCGCCACGGGAGGGCATTATATTCGCCAATGAGCGCTGTGGACGCACAGAACGGGTTGGCGGTGCCCGTGTAGGCGTGCCCGTGCTATGACGGGGGTAGTCACTGTCCCTGGTCCTGGCCTTGTATTCCTTATTCTCTCTCTCCTGTACATCGTGGTGCCCTACGGAGCACGCTCGTGGACTGGAAGGCAATCCACCACTGAAATTTCGGCCTGTTGGTCGTCCTCTCGGCACAGAACTCATCGGGAAAGTTAGGAAAAGCTATCACGCTATCCAGCTAGGTGTGGGGGTAAAACAGAAGAGAGGGAAACCTTGCCACCCAGTAGGTGATAATAATAATTGATGGCCCCACGTAGCCGCAATCTAGGGAAAAGCTGTACCGGGCTGAGTAGGGTCTGGAGAATGACAACTGCGGGAGGGGTGCTTGTACGTACTGAGAGGTTGTGGCCAATGGGGTGGCGGTGTAGTTCTGTGAGAATGGCATCAATGTCACCCATACGAGAAAAAAAGCGGCCGTGGTAAGCTCACATGCTGGGTTGCATGCACTAGTAGCTACCACTTTTATCATTCTTCATAGGGCAACTGCCTGCACACCCGTGTGGATAGTGCCGGGGAAAATTATGATATGAGATCGCCCGGCAAGGGAATGAAATATAACCAGTTTCATATCTCATTTTTTCCCGGAGAGCCCTTTCATAGTTTCATTACTATTTCATTCCTACCCAACCAACCTTTTCAATCCTTACCGGGTGCGTTTTCATATCCATTTCATTCTTTCCCTGCGCTGAATATCAATCCGTGCCGGGGTGATTTCATTTCCATTTCATTCTTTCCCTGGGCCCTGTTTCAATCCTTGCCAGGTGCGGTTTCATATCTATTTCATTCTTTCCCTGCGCTGAATATCAATCTGTGCCGGGTCTGATTTCATTTCCATTTCATTCTTTCCCTGCGCTAAATCTCAATCCGTGCCGGGGTGATTTCATTCTTTCCCTGGGCCCCGTTTCAATCCTTGCCAGGTGCGGTTTCATATCTATTTCATTCTTTCCCTGCACTGAATATCAATCCGTGCCGGGGTGATTTCATTCTTTCCCTGGGCCCCGTTTCAATCCTTGCCAGGTGCGGTTTCATATCTATTTCATTCTTTCCCTGGGCTCCGTTTCAATCCTTGCCAGGTGCGGTTTCATATCTATTTCATTCTTTCCCTGCACTGAATATCAATCCGTGCCGGGGTGATTTCATTGCCATTTCATTCTTTCCCTGGGCCCTGTTTCAATCCTTGCCAGGTGCGGTTTCATATCTATTTCATTCTTTCCCTGCACTGAATATCAATCCGTGCCGGGGTGATTTCATTGCCATTTCATTCTATCCCCGGCCTCCATTTCAATCCTTGCCAGGTGCGGTTTCATATCTATTTCATTCTTTCCCTGCACTGAATATCAATCCGTGCCGGGGTGATTTCATTGCCATTTCATTCTTTCCCTGGGCTCCGTTTCAATCCTTGCCAGGTGCGGTTTCATATCTATTTCATTCTTTCCCTGGGCTCCGTTTCAATCCTTGCCAGGTGCGGTTTCATATCTATTTCATTCTTTCCCTGCGCTAAATCTCAATCCGTGCCGGTCTGATTTCATTGCCATTTCATTCTATTCCTGGGCCCCATTTCAATCCTTGCCAGGTGCGGTTTCATATCTATTTCATTCTCTCCCAGCACTTTTTACTGGGTACATTTTCATATCCATTTGAACCATTTCATTCTCTCCCCATGCTAAATTTCATTCTTTCCCCTGCCTTAGAATCCTTATCAGCCCGATTTTTCATTCCACACTCCCGATAGTTGTTATGCTCGGACCGCTCCATTCCGACTTTCCGAGCATGCATCTTTAGTAGGCACATGTTGCCCCTAAAACGTGACTGGAAATAGAAATGTAATATGTTTGACTACTGTGTAAGACAGCTCAGGTAAACATATAACTATGTTTACCCGTGTCCGTGTGGAATATACATCAGTGTTATACTCCAAGATCTACTAGTAACAACCATCTTTCATCTGCTGGATAACCCATAAGAGATCACTGACGGTGGTCCAGGCGTTGATGTCATGTACAGCGCGCTGGGCCTTAATCCACCACGAAAGGCCCATAACGACGATGTATATGCCAGCTGTGCCTCCTTTCCTCAACGCCTGCCAATTCTCACCCTTCGGAGTCTCACAAATAAGTGAGTCTCCTGCCCTCCTCCAGGCTGGCTGCATCGTCGTCCACCATTCCATGAACTTCTTGCCATATGGGCCAGGTTTCACCAGAGGTGCGACATCCTTCTTTTTGCTCTTGATCCAATTCGAGACCTGTGGTGGACGGAACTTCGTAGGCAAGTTCTGCAGACGTTAGCCAGTTAAGTCTCATCAAAAATAGGAAGGGACTCACCCCGTTTGGAGGCCCACATTTTTCGAACTCAACAAACGCCGTCACCAGGTCTTGCCAAGCCACATCCTCCGCAACTCCGCGCAAGTATTCTATTGCTGAAGCTAGCCACGGTGGTAAGTCTTCATCTTGACATTCGTGAGGCGGCGTCCCCGGTGACATGGTAAAGGTTGCATCTCTCATAGCTACATCACCGTCGGCTTCTTCTGTAGACCCTGGGGAAATGCGTGAGGAAGAACAGGATGGGGTAGTGGAGTCGACAGAGGCATTTGAGTGAGCTTCCGCAGTTTCCGGACTATTGGGGCGCGTGAGCGCGGAACTGATCACTGGCGCGAGACCTTTCCTGTCGACGTCTGTGACAGATGGGGTTGTTTGGGCAATTTCCGTGGCAGGCGCAGGTGAGGGATGGGGAGTTGGTGAAGGGGTGGCCATAGTATTCGGGATGATATCGGCAGCAACGGCTGGAGGACTGGTGGACAGATCATGGTTTCCAACGAGAGTCGCGTCGCCAGAGACCTTGGTAGGAAGGATGATCGTATCCTGTGGTTCAAATGGGGTTGGACATCCGAGTCGGGTCACGTCGTCCGCAGACTGTAGAGTTCCCTCAGCGTCAGAGGATGGATTCGCGGGCACGGGTGTTGTAGTATCTGAAGCAACAGGGGTGGACGTTGCGCTGCCAGTGAAGAAGTGAGCTGTCAAATATCTCGTCACATGTCACAGTAACGATTAAAACTTACTTCTTATCTTTGTTCCTCTGGGCCGTCTGCGACTCCCGTCTAACAACCTGTTCATCAGGAACCTTCTTCTTGTTCAATGCAGAATTCTTCACTTGCTTAGGTCCCGAATTTTCGGCGATGAGAAGCTTCTCTTTCAAGTTGTGAAGTCTCCGCTTGAGGTCCTCGACATTCCTCTGCCTGCATCGCTCGTATTCGTTAGGTATGCGCATAATGCGCTTCTCGACTTCCTCCGCATCACTGTCAATGATCATATCGTCTTCATCCTCATGGTCCTGGTCCTCACTGGATATCTCCATTTTATCCGCCTCCTGATCCATGTCAGCAGTCTTGCGGCTCTTGTCCTTGAGACTGCGTGAATTGCAATCTTCCTCCGCTTTCAATAATATGAGTCCACGTTTCCGTCAACAGACCACAGTAAACTTACTGAATGACTCGTGTAGGAATCTCTCGAAAGGTCGCAGAAGGTGATCATCATATTCCTTCGGACCGAGGAACTTCTCAAGCGTTCTATTATCCTTCGTTTTTCCGGTGTGCGATCTGTGATATTCAGGTAAATTGTAAGAAATGTATGAGTCAGAGTGTACTTACAAGTAGGTCATAATTCGTCCGTTCAAATCAGGAGTTGGTCCGCCGGCAAGGATTGTGATATGCCACCCAGTCTGATTTGCAATCGACTCGCCAATATTTGCCAGTGTGCGGGGAATTTTGTCGATTGCCCTTCATCCAAAGGAGGTGAGCTTCTCTTCTTTTCTATGGTACTGTGGACAAAACTTACATTTGGAACTCAACATTATCAGTTGACTCTTCGTCAACTGAACCTTCATCTTTAGCAGCCCTTCGGAATTCCTCGCACTCTGCCTTCATCTTGTCGGTCTCGTTTGCGAACTTTTCCTTAATAAATTCGATCATGATTGTGAACCTGGTCTTCGGAGGCTTCTCGTTGGGGTGCTCTGACGCCCACTCGTTCCTGTACCTATCCCATTCTTCGTCCACAAGCGGTTTCCATCGGCTTTCGTACGTCAGCGCCTGATAAGCCTGCCAGGGCTGAAGCATCCGCGGCTTTGTCTTCATCTTGAGGACACCACGAGTGCCCACACCGGAAGTGAGATTACGCGTGTTGTTGTGAAACCAGTTGCGTAAACGCTACATAACCCTTGGTCAGTTTCTCTTTCTCTTAAACTAGTAAGTACATACCCTGTCATAGGCGTCCCGTTTGGTCTGCGTTGCGCGATCAGCTGAACCCGCTTTAGAAGTTTCTTCATCCGTAACTGGCGGCACGGGCCATCTTTCACGGAATTCCTTGCAAACTGCCGGGAAAAAGTCCTTGGAGGTGGTCTCTTTCTGTTTCGCCTCGAGAAATTCTTCCTTTCGTGCATCAAGCCATTCCTTTTGTTCAAGAGTTGTCCAGGTCTGACGCGTCATGTTCAACGAATGGAGTGATGAGTCGAATAGGAGGGAAGTACCGTCTGGATGGGAATAGCCGCAAACGAGCTCCGCACAGTTTGTTTAGTTCGCGTAAATATTTGTTTTTTCAACCTTTGTTTGGTCCTCCACGTTTTTACCACAATGCTTCTGTACTCCGAACCCCAAAATATGTCTAGCGGACAAAACCGCGAGTCGAATGTTTTTATTATCCTCTTCTCTAATATTAACATGTCAATAGATCCTCCTGCGGCCCGATTGGAAGCCCAAGCCAATGCTACCTCACCGGCCTCAGCCCCTCCCATCGCCACCAAGCCCGAACCTCAACAGTCCAGGATGCCTCCTCGTCGACTCGTTCCAGTATTTATCGATGCTGATCGTATTGGCGATGTTGAAGAAGCCCTTCTCCAACTTGGCATAGAGTCGTTCTCAACTGCTGATGGTCATCACGCAGTCCCTCGACCACCTAAACCTGAGCTTCTAGTTGACGCAAGTCCTTATGGCCGCCGCAATATCGATCAATACACTTCTGACAGACACAATCCCACCACACAATCTTCTGAGCTCGACGACCTTACCTCGACATTATCCCGCTTCTCTATGTCGACGAACTCGCCCCGGCGTGCGGATTCATATTCAGCCAGGAGTGCCCCGGCACTCTCAGTCTACTTCGGGCCGTCGCCGATGGCCTCCGCACCAAAGAAGAAATACTACGTCATTATAGTTGGAAAATGCGCGGGCATATACTACGATGAATGGTATGCTAACTTATTTCTGCCTTTGTTATGTTAACATGTCATCTCTCCAGGGACAAGGTCAAACAACTTACAGACCATGTCTCTGATGCTCGTTACAAGGGGTTTGCGACTCACCACGCGGCTGAGCAGTACTATAATCATGCTAAAAAGCTACACAAGGTTCGGATTGTCAGAAATCCGGGTGACAGCGAGTTATACGGTCCTTTGGACCAAGCAATTCAGTAGTTCCACTTATGTAGAATTAAGCTCATTAGCGTTGATCGACGTTGATCTTGCTTCCTCCCAAATTGATGAATGCTTCTTTTTTTTCCCGCCTGAAAATGGTTCGGTGCCAGAATTGCAAATTGCAATGGGCAACCGCGGGTCCTGTTTCAGAGAAACGGCTCGGAGCGCGAGGATTTATTAAGTAGGGTTTGTAATCAGGGGTGTCGCCATATTCGGAAGTTGTACTACCATATATGGGCTAATTGGACTAGATAATCTGATCGGTTCCACACAGAAGTTACGAAGTTACGCATCGCTTAGCACAGCAGACAACGGCTGCTTCGTCATTTATTGCCCTCTCAGGCTGGTGGTTCCCCCCACTTTGACAGTCAGTCTGCCGGTGGCACTTCAAGGTTCAAGACTCCAAGTTCGTTTGCGTCGAGCCTCAGGATGAAGATGAACACGGAATGCCCATGGCCCACACGTCCAGCTAGCGTCATTAATGTGAAGCACACAGCGCGTAGGAGAGATGAGCCCGGTGGAGACGAGAGACGATGCAAGAACACTTGCAGAGTTAGAAGGCGGAGAAGTGGAGAGACACATGGGACTCGGATGAACAGATTACAGGATAGGAGAATATTCGGGTTCTGTCATAGCGCTCGATTTACTAGTATATGCCTCAGAGGCAGCGTAATTGCATACTAAGGAGATGTATACTAATTGGCCTCCACGGTAATGAGCTTACAAAGACTTGGAAGATGGGGAAGGATGTCGCCTCCAAATCATATGCAAGTGTAAGTACTAAGTAGGTGCGCGGGCCACACATTGAGCAGCGCACTTGAGCCATGATTGACGTCGGTTGTGCGTGATTTGTAGCAAGTACATCCTAGCGAAAGAGATCAAAATGAAATAAAAGTAGTAGCTGTATCGCAACTTAGTGAATATCCGCAGTCGTAAAGTAAGTGTCTTTGGACGCGCACATCTGCTCTCTCCAGCCTCTGCGGTCCATCTTCGATCTTGCCTCCGCACTGGCAGGCACCCCTCGACAGCATCAAGTTCTATCTTCTTTACACCAGTAGGTGGTCTTACGCCATGAGGCCACAACAACTTGAAATGTTCGAGGGATTCGGACAATGTTGGCTGCTGCTTCAGATCCTTGGCTCAGAACTCCGAACACAAGGATGACTGCGCATTCCACTCGGGACAGCCTTCTTGACTCGGAGTCCTAGGCATCCTTACTGGCTCATGCAACGGTAACAGAACTTGCTCACTTAAATCTGCATGATGTCTCAGTTCTATTGTAAGATGGACGACTTGGCTGCGTTTGTACAGATTGCGCCAGCACCCCTACCTACACAATTTGAGCTGTCCGGGACATCCCACGATCTCTTCTCCGACGCATCGATTGGGTATAGAGAATAAATAAATTCGAAAATCATTCATGTTATATTAAACTTACCTGATCTACTGTATTGTTTGACCTCTCAATGCTACGACGAATATTAGTTTGCGATCGCGACAATGATTAGGGGAGTGTCTCATCATGTGATCGCCTAATTTTTTTTCTTCCCTCCACCAAGACGTAAAACCCTGAACCTGAATACCATGTCTAAACGTCCCAACCCTTCCAATGAAGGGCCCCTGCCTAGACGTTCTCGCAGACGTGCTGGATTTCGCATTGCTCGGTCAGTCTCTGATCTTGCACAACAACCCTCTTCATCCAATTCCTCCCTGTTCGTCACCGTGCAAGAGGAGCGACGTGGCAGCCTGAAAGCTCATTCCCGACTCCTTTCATCCACCCCAGACCCATCGACGAGAGCTTCGACGCCCACTGCACAGTCCAGTACCCTGGAGACTGCTGTCGAGCGTACATACGATGACAACGCAGACTTTCATGCCCAGGTCGAGGACGGTGGCGCCAAACCCAAGAGGAAGAGACGTACAAAAAACGCGGTATGTAGCTCCTCATAACCCTTATGTGCAATTCATTCTAATTAAGCACTGGCACCAGGATCGACTGACAGAATGGCTTGTGTTTCGTGCCGCATTTTTAGATGAAGTACTACGACATGATGGACTAGGCGAATTTCTCGATCACACTGAATGTTCCAGCTGCGGGAAAGCGAAAGGGATTATCAAATGCAAGGACTGTCCCAGCGGAAGGATGTTGAAGTGCCCGGAATGTATCGTTGCATTGCATCAAACCCTTCCTCTGCATCGCGTTGAGGTAAGTTCGCATTCCTTTCGAATTACGTCATGTGAAGCAATCATCTAACTGTTTCAACAGAAGTGGAACGGTCAATTTTTCGACAAGGACTCCCTTCAAAACCTTGGTCTTCGTTATCAGCTTGGTCATTCCGGGGCATATTGTCCGTGTCCTCAGCCCGGCCCCAAGAACTTCGTTGTCTTCGACGTCTCAGGTCCGCATCTTGTTTCAATCAACTACTGTCAGTGTCACGACGAACCTTTGTCGAATTGGACCCAATTGTTGCGGGAGCAATGGTTTCCAGCGACGCTTTCTCGCCCACAAACCGTCTGCACATTCGACTGCCTTGAAACCTTCCACGAGCTCACTTTACAAGGGAAGACGAACCTATACGATTACTACCATACCCTCATACGACGATCAGATAATGCCAATCTCTCCAATCCGATCGTACGTTCGACAACATGTCTTCTCATTTTACTGATTCTTACTTTAACAGCATCGATACCCGGAGATTCACCGGGTATTCAGAATGTGGCGGAACCTGATGGCCCTAAAGCGAGCCGGTCGGGCTCATGATCCAGCAGGCATCGATGCCACGTCGAATGGAGAGTTAATGGTGGAATGTCCGGCATGCCCCCACCCTGGACGGAATCTTCCCGACGGTTGGGAGAACGCTGGCGTGTTGTTGTAAGGTCTATATATTTTAATGTTGTCGGTCATTTGGATATTCATTCAACTACTAGATTTTTGTATACCCTCTATATTGCGGTTGACGGCAACTTCAAGCTCAAAGGAAAGGAACGCCAACTTATTGACGTGGAACTCATGCCTGGATGGGCAGCATATGTTCCGGAGTCAGAGTATAAAGCCCATCTCGCAAATTACGTCGATCAACCGGAGGTAAGTATCGACATTGTATGAATTCTATCAACTTATCAAATATCTTTACAGATTAATACCTGCGAGTCACAGCATGATGCTCTGGTCCGAGCTGCTACCCGATCAGCACCTGGGTATGCAGTCTCCGGAGCCGTGCTGGTGATTTGTTCACGACACTGCATGATACGCAAGAATGGAGCCAGTGACCTTCAGAAGGGCGAAAAGTACGTTATGATTCGGTCTCTACTCTTTCCAGCTGACCACCTATTATTCAGATATTGCAGTGTGGACTTCGCTATTTTCGCTGCCCTTGTGGGCGTCACACTCCTCCGCATCGTTATCACGTACGACATTGTCTGTCAATGGTCGAAGAACTTCCGACAACGGATGGTGGAGTTCCCTGAAGAAATGCGAATCCCGGATGCGACTCAGGTCGACGTGGCGATCCCTGGGTGGCATATCAACGGTCACGGCAAGACTTGTCAAGAAAATTTCAACTTGAGCTATATGGAGGGTGCGGGGAGAACAGTTGGTGAGGAGATCGAAACGACATGGGCGGGCACAAACCCTTTGGCCCTAGCGTCCGTGAAATGGGTCCAGCCGCCCGCCACGACACCTTGAACGATCATTGGATCGGATGGAACTTCCGCAAAATCGTTGGATTTCGTACGTCTTTTGCTTCTCATGTCTTTTTCATATGCTTATTCGCTTGGAATATTAGGAAACTTTTTTTTGAAACGCTTTAAGGAGGCATTCAAAATGAGCGCAAAACACGCCGACGTATTCAACAAACTTTCAGCTACGTTTCCACCCGAAACCGTCAAGAAATGGGAAGAGATGCTTAACACCTGGAACGCCAATCCCAAGGCTCCGAATCCATATCAGGAACCGAAGGGTGGTATGTGATTCTGTCGCGTCAAATGTTTATTCCCTTGGCTAATATCGTTCATAGCGACGACCCTCCAGGATGTTCGACTCGAGTTGGCGAGGGAAGAAGCTGCCCGGCTTACCCTCGGCGACCTTCCTCGACACAAAGTCAGTTTGTCAGCATTCTTGATGATGGGCTTTGAGTTGGAAGATAGTCAGTGAGTCAATTACTTGCTAACGAGTTCGAATGTGATCTAACTGTCTCTCAGATATCTTCTTCGTATTGAAGCTGCTCAAATGAAAGGTTTGAGGACTAGCAAGCAGCTCGCGGACCTTCAGGAGAAGCGGAATGGGTTGCTCCGCCAAATCCAAAATTGGCGTGAGGTTCAACTCATCTACATCCCCACGTGGCCTCCCTTCTCTCTCAAACTCACTCTCAAACTCAAATGCGAGTCCCCGAAACCAGCATGCACTTGGCCACGGTACTACCGGAGACCCTGCCTGAAAATGTTCCCTTATACCTGCCCTCTTCTCTTTCGACTCCCATTCGTACTCTCCCTGAACTTCGTGAAGTTGGTGAGCTGGAACGACGCCTACGCGAGCCTCATGCTGATGATGCGCTTGCTGAAGTTCGACGTCAGCGCCGCGTCATCCAGGGGCTGTGGCAGTTTAAACGACTCAATATCTCTGGGACGGGAAATAAGCCAAACACGCGAATGATCGAGTTATACAAGCGTTTCGACAACAAGACAAAGCGAGCGGCCGAAAAGTATCGTGCTGTGTGGCGTGCATTATGCGTCCTTGACCCAAATGGCCCGTGGTCAAGCCGCTTGAAGGAGCTCAAAGACTCGGATATCTCTGGTCCTGGAAAGGATCCCAGTGATACGTCTACGACCAACAGCCGATACGAGCCGTCGTGGATCTGGCTCGTGCCGCGCGCCACTGAACCCAGCAACACTGAGGTGGGAACAGGCGAGGAGTTCAACGACAGTATGCGTGTTGAATGGGCAAACGCGAGGGCTCGTATGTTGAGATGGCAGGAGGAACTTTTGATTGTGCAAGAAGAAATGCGGCGGGTCATAGCATATCATACATGGAAGGCAGCGTGGTGGCGAGAAAGGGGTTCCCTGCGGACTGACGGTGATTCGACGATCTTGAGTGGCTTGAAGGGTTATGCACACAAGCAAGCGGCAATCTGTAGTCGCATGGCAGAGCGGTGTGCCTCTCATTGGCTGCCGCACCTGAAGAGTAGAGGCAACGTGCCGTCGTGGGCAGTGGACTATGAGCACTTGCTTAGTCAAGTTCAGCCTCATTCTGCTCTAGACGACGTTGAAGATAATGAGTATGAGTCAGACGTTGACTATAATGAGGATGATGGAGAGTCGGAAATTGAAGAGGATGAGGGCGAGTGCTTTGACGTTTAGACAATGAGAGCATTTTAGAGGTTGTTTAGAGGTTGAGAACTTTATCATTAGATGAGATAAACAGCAATTATTAATTTTTGTTCGCCTTGGCATTTAGCTGACAAATTCGGCCGGGAGAGAATGAAATAGGTATGAAACCGCACCCGACGAGGATTGAAATAGATATGAAGCCGCACCTGGCAAGGGCCGGGGATAAAATGAAATAGCCATGAAATCAGACCCGGCACGGATTGAGATTTAGCGCAGGGAAAGAATGAAATAGATATGAAACCGCACCTGGCAAGGATTGAAACGGAGCCCAGGGAAAGAATGAAATGGCAATGAAATCACCCCGGCACAGATTGATATTCAGTGCAGGGAAAGAATGAAATAGATATGAAACCGCACCTGGCAAGGATTGAAATGGAGGCCAGGGATAGAATGAAATCACCCCGGCACGGATTGATATTCAGCGCAGGGAAAGAATGAAATAGATATGAAACCGCACCTGGCAAGGATTGAAACGGGGCCTAGGGAAAGAATGAAATGGCAATGAAATCACCCCGGCACGGATTGATATTCAGCGCAGGGAAAGAATGAAATAGATATGAAACCGCACCTGGCAAGGATTGAAATGGAGGCCAGGGATAGAATGAAATCACCCCGGCACGGATTGATATTCAGTGCAGGGAAAGAATGAAATAGATATGAAACCGCACCTGGCAAGGATTGAAATGGAGGCCAGGGATAGAATGAAATCACCCCGGCACGGATTGATATTCAGTGCAGGGAAAGAATGAAATAGATATGAAACCGCACCTGGCAAGGATTGAAACGGAGCCCAGGGAAAGAATGAAATAGATATGAAACCGCACCTGGCAAGGATTGAAACGGGGCCCAGGGAAAGAATGAAATCACCCCGGCACGGATTGATATTCAGTGCAGGGAAAGAATGAAATAGATATGAAACCGCACCTGGCAAGGATTGAAACAGGGCCAGGGAAAGAATGAAATCACCCCGGCACGGATTGAGATTTAGCGCAGGGAAAGAATGAAATGGAAATGAAATCAGACCCGGCACAGATTGATATTCAGCGCAGGGAAAGAATGAAATAGATATGAAACCGCACCTGGCACAGACCACAGGGAGAGAATGAAATGGGTATGAAATCGGAACCGGCGAGAATTGAAATAAATGAAACAGAGAGCCTGGCAAAGATTGAAATACTAGGTGGGGCAGAATGAAATGGATATGAAAACGCACCCGGTAAGGATTGAAAAGGTTGGTTGGGTAGGAATGAAATAGTAATGAAACTATGAAAGGGCTCTCCGGGAAAAAATGAGATATGAAACTGGTTATATTTCATTCCCTTGCCGGGCGATCTCATATCATAATTTTCCCCGGCACTATCCACACGGGTGTGCAGGCAGTTGCCCTATGAAGAATGATAAAAGTGGTAGCTACCCTCTTGCATGTTCAGTTACGAGCATGGGACTGAAAACGTTGCCACCATGGATCCAATGGACAGAAAAATCATAAGTCCGATTGTGAACTGAAAAGGTTGGCACTGAAGTACTGAAGTTGAGACGGATACAAATGAAAAAAGTATAAGTCGAGAAAATGCCGCGTGTGTCATCACGTGCTTGTGTTGATATTTTTTTTTTCTCGCACTTGCATCATGCTCTTACACAGCGACACAATCGGTCTCATTTCATACAGCTTTTTTTGCCCCCAACCTCACAGCAGTCTGAACGAATGAATGAACAGGTGATGTTGTATTCTTTAGAATCTTCCCACAGCTCACCTGTATTCTACAGGTCTCATCTCCTCAGCAACTCGATTTGACCTCAATATTCGAAATCGCCAACCGTGATCTTGCCACTCTTTTTCCTGGAAGCCCTACACCCTTCGCACACTTACATCGCACCGATCATCTAGAAGAGGCGCTAGAACTTGCTTTATAGTACGGCGTCGAATCCGCACAAGCCTCTCCCAGATCCCCCACGCCCAATAGGCTCTGACCGCTCCTCCATAAGTCCTCCCCGCTCGTCTTCTCAGATATATCGCCCTTCTCTGTGCCCAAAGACCAATCAACACCGTGCGTGATTTGCCATCTTGTCACTTACCTCACTAACATCCCTCTTGGGCCTCATCCGTATAATAGAACGCCACTCACGTGGTCAGCCGGCTCATGTTCCACCATGATCCTCCTCCACCCTCCAAATCCCGCCCGCACATGCAATCTGAGAGTTAGCACTACCATCTACACTTGATGGGCCCATAGATGAAGCACCTTTGAGGTCGTTGAAAATACCCAATTTGCGGGCACCAGGACCGGTGCTAATATTGGACGCCGTCTTTCCCTAAGCCAGCTATCTTCGACCACACCTGCACCTCTCCACCGTTCTGTATCACTCTCGGTATCCGAATGGGAGTGGGAAAGCAGCGGCGGCGGATTCTTCAGTAGTATTGCTGGACTGTTTCATGGTGGTGGCCGTTTTGGCGAGCCTGAAAAGTGGCGTATCCCTGCCAAGCGTCGATTCTGGCAGAATAATGTGGGGTGCTTGCCTCTCAGCTCTTGGCTGTCAACTACAATATAACACTCACCCCATGTTGCAGATTTCCCCCAGTCGTCTGTTCCATTTTCGCCGCGCGCAAGGCTCAAAGAGGACTTTGTTCAATCAATGTTGGTGAGTTTCAGTTGCGCCGATGCCACTTCGACTCTCCACTGATAAAAACTTTCTTTGTGAAGGGCCACAATCAATCAATCAATCGATTCGTTCGAGCACCTTCCCCAGCTTTGTCTTATATCACCGCCAGTTTGGCCACATGTTCCATATTACTTTACAACCAGGAGAATATCCACACCACGCGCCGCACCGTTCTCGCTTTGGACTTCCCAGATGTGGTACCCGGAATGACGGCATCCTGCTACCTTTCCATTTAAACCATCTTCATACAAATCCATTCAGTTGAGGTATTTGCGCGAGCAGGCTACCCTAGAATTCTAGATATTCTGCTACAGTAGCTAGTATGAATTGCGATTGGTTTTTGACTTGTGACAGCTTGCGTACTTGCAATAGCTTGCAACCGCTTTTGAAAAAAAAAATCATCGAGCTTTCTGAAATTTAGACCTAGCTGGCAAGCTTTTCAAGTTTCAGACTTTTTTGGACTTTTATGGACTTTTATGGACTTTTAGGGGTTGTACAAGCTCGTAAAAGTGCCGAAAAGAAATTTGTAGGAATACTGATGGATCTGCATCACGATCACAACGCGTGAGGTGGGCTTGACTTCTAAAAGCAATAATGGCCCCATTGATTCTCGATAATGAAGGTTGTCTTCATTATCGAACATCATCGGCGGTCACTGTCGTTTGTCGAGGTCAAGCCCGCCTCACATTTCCAATCAGATGCGAATCACCGTAAAGCCATTGAGCAAGTACCCAGGTTTGTAGGGGAACAAACTGACGAAATGCTCACAAGTCTTCCCAGGGTATGTCGGGTCCTCCTCATCGTTGCAAACAGTCATCGTTGCACATCAAGGAACAGATCCTTCACAATTGTGAGATCTTCACCTTTCTGGCACTTCTTTCCCACTGTTGGTCCGTTGATGACACTTTTATCTCAAACAACTAACCATCCAAGCTCGCCGACCTGACTGATGTTAATTTTTCCTCAAGCCATGCGACCCGTCACTCTTCCAGGGAATTCCATCGGGTGTGCAAGTTCACAACGGGTTTGCCCATGAACAAGCCAGGTATGCTTCTTTAGTCGCATTTAGTGCTTTGCATACCGATAACGATGATGTACCCAAGTACCGCACCGGCAATCCCTCCGCCATCTCGACGAAAGGTCTCTCGTCCGTCACAGTCGTCGGCCATTCCCTAGGTGCAGCGCTCGCCCTCCTTGATGGCGTCTTCTTCAGCATACAACTCCCCAAGAATGTGACGGTGACGGTGACCGGCTACGGCATGCCACGCGTCAGGAATCAAGCATTCGCCAATTTCGTCGATAGCCAGCTGAGCGGATGCGAGACGGACATGAACAACCAGGAAGACCCTGTCCCGATTGTGCCTGGCGAGTTCTTAGGATTCTATCACCTGTCGGGGGAGATCCATGCACTGGATTCTGGCACATGAGATGCTGCTTGATAGAGCTCTTTCTAACATTGCACAAACTGCTTAGTCCAAGACAATCCTTTTAACTTATGCATCATCAGTGATGTGAAAAATACCTTCAAGGGTGACTTGGGCAATTATGATCAGTTGTATGTAGGAATTACCATTAATTACTACAAAGCAGTAAAAACAAAATGTTCTACAACTTTCATCATTAAGAAATTGTCTCTTTAGAAAAAAATAGTACAGTAAATATATAGGAAAAACTTACATTACTGAGCAACATAACCTTTAATTGTCTCAACAATGCTCTGGAGAGCCATCCAAGAAGCATCTGATGTAATATCTGGGTTCCAGCAATCCATGTAGGCAGACCTCAGGGAGTTTTTTGTGGCAATACCCTTTACTGGCTGACCACCCTTGCTACTCTTGCCCTTTAAGGCATAACATGCCCTCCACCTCTTTCCAATTGCAGAAATAGCATACAGTCAATCTGCATGCAGATTGGTTGGCCCAATCTTATCAAGATGTCCAATGACTTGGCAAATAGCTTGACCACGCTTCAAATCTGATTGGAACTCCAATGGAGGCCTAATCTCAATAAGCAATAAAGGGTGGTGATTATGCTCAATGACAAAAGCAATTGAGCAATCCTCAGTTCTTCCAGAATTGGGAATGAACCATTGGGGACAGACATCAAAGCCTTCAGTTGGAGGGAACCAATAGTATAAAATCTTGTTATAAAGGGGGTAAAACTCAGATTCATTGTTCTCCTTGTCATTGTTCAGCTCAGCAGCCTTTGATAGAATACAGTGGGCTTAAAAACCGTTGCAATGTTTGGCCATTTTTGACTGGGTGCAATATAGTGCTTAACAGAGTGGGAATTGCACTTAGAGTTGGCAGGGTAGAGTAAAGTACTTAATCTTGGCTTTCAAATGGTGTTTTGATCATATGATTTGAATGAGCAGTTGTAGAGATATAACCATTTTAATCTAGGGTTATCATTGCAATGGTTTTAGAGCTGTTGTAAATATCCAACTATTTAAAGTGTGCAATGTAGCGCTTGATGGACGGAGAATCATGCTTAGTGTAAATACAATTAAGTATAGTATTCGATCGTGGCTTTCTAACAGTGTATTAATCATATTATCTGACCAAATGGTTGTAGAGATATGCTCAGTTTAATTTGGTGTATCCATTGCAACAGTTTTGTCACAGTTTCGGAGTATTTGCAATGTAGTGCTGGACTGAGTGAGAATGATGCTTAGTGCAAATAGGGTCGAGTAAAGTATTAAATCTTGGCTTTCTAATGGTCTTTTAACCATATCATTTGATTCAACAGTTGTAGAGATATGTCTAGTTTAATTTAGGGTATCCTTGTAATGATTCTTAGCCATTGTAAATATGCAATATTTAGAGTGTATCAGTACTTTATTTTGCTTTAAGCACTGCCCTAACCCTTTTGGACATGCCTTTTACTAATTTTTGATACTTCTCAACTGCTAGCTTCTCCCAGTTTGGCTTAATTCTTTCTATAACTTATAAATCCATTAAAAGGGCTTTTATGCCCTGTAAGGCCTTCTTTCAAGAAAACCTTAGAAGATTAAGTGCTTTACTTGGCCTCATTTATGCTAAGCACCATTTTCAATACATTAAGCACTACATTACAAGCACTTTAAAGCTGTCAAAAAGGCTATTACAATGGATACCCTAAATTAAACTGGGCATATCTCTATAACCATTGGGTTAAATGATATGATTTCAAGGCTGTTAGAAAGCCAAGATTAAATACTTTACATTACATAAGCACCACTCTCACACCATTAAGCATTAAATCATGTATTTACATATTTACAATGGCTTAAAAACCATTATAATGAATGCTCTAGATTAAACTAAGCATATCTCTACAACCATTGGATCAAATGATATGGTTAAAAGACTATTGAAAAGCTAAGATTAAGGACTTTTATTTATCTTATATATACTAAGCATTAGTCTCAATGGTTGTAAAAATATGCTCAATTTAATCTAGAGCATTCATTGTAATGGTTTTTAAGCCATTGTAAATATGTAAATACATGATTTAATGCTTAATGGTGTGAGAGTGGTGCTTATGTAATGTAAAGTATTTAATCTTGGCTTTCTAACAGCCTTGAAATCATATCATTTAACCCAATGGTTATAGAGATATGCCCAGTTTAATTTAGGGTATCCATTGTAATAGCCTTTTTGACAGCTTTAAAGTGCTTGTAATGTAGTGCTTAATGTATTGAAAATGGTGCTTAGCATAAATGAGGCCAAGTAAAGCACTTAATCTTCTAAGGTTTTCTTGAAAGAAGGCCTTACAGGGCATAAAAGCCCTTTTAATGGGATTTATAAGTTATAGAAAGAATTAAGCCAAACTGGGAGAAGCTAGCAGTTGAGAAGTATCAAAAATTAGTAAAAGGCATGTCCAAAAGGGTTAGGGCAGTGCTTAAAGCAAAATAAAGTACTGATACACTCTAAATATTGCATATTTACAATGGCTAAGAATCATTACAAGGATACCCTAAATTAAACTAGACATATCTCTACAACTGTTGAATCAAATGATATGGTTAAAAGACCATTAGAAAGCCAAGATTTAATACTTTACTCGACCCTATTTGCACTAAGCATCATTCTCACTCAGTCCAGCACTACATTGCAAATACTCCGAAACTGTGACAAAACTGTTGCAATGGATACACCAAATTAAACTGAGCATATCTCTACAACCATTTGGTCAGATAATATGATTAATACACTGTTAGAAAGCCACGATCGAATACTATACTTAATTGTATTTACACTAAGCATGATTCTCCGTCCATCAAGCGCTACATTGCACACTTTAAATAGTTGGATATTTACAACAGCTCTAAAACCATTGCAATGATAACCCTAGATTAAAATGGTTATATCTCTACAACTGCTCATTCAAATCATATGATCAAAACACCATTTGAAAGCCAAGATTAAGTACTTTACTCTACCCTGCCAACTCTAAGTGCAATTCCCACTCTGTTAAGCACTATATTGCACCCAGTCAAAAATGGCCAAACATTGCAACGGTTTTTGAGCCCACTGTATATGATGGGTAGCCACCACCACAAAGATGAAGGACTAAAATATAAAGTATCAAAGTTAAATTGTAGGTGTGGCATAGTGCATTGCATACCTAAATGAAGAGTTGACTCCTTTTCAATGTTGTAATCCGAGAGAGGGTGACCATCTTCTAACTGCTTCCCAGCAAAAATGAGACCTATCATACTAGATCAGGGAAGAAAGTCAATGGAGAAATGTGGTATGGGCAGACGCTGTTCATCCGGGGCAATGCTGCAATAACAGAAGGCAAATTGATTGACCATCGACTCGGATCAGGCAATCTCCAAAACACCTACCTTTCCCTATCCTGAATCTTGGCTTTAACACGGAGAACGGTGTCAGAAGACTCTGCATGAAGAGTAACCGTCTTCCCAGTCAATGTCTTCACAAAGATCTGCATTGTGAGTGAGGGAAGACAAAAACAATGGCACAACCCCTGACGAAGATTTGCCACCGTCACCGAAAGGCCGGCTAAAGTCTCCCCTAACCTCATGCAACCGTCTCTTCAATATCGCATGGTGCACCGTGATGAGTATCTAGTTATCCCGACCGAGTGCTAATGATATAGCGCACGATCTTCCTAATTAAGCAGTATCTACAAGTCTAAGATCCAGCAATAGATAGCTAATGTTCATATCGATCGAAACTATAAAATCAATTGTTACCTCTCGCTCCCGCTCCCACCTTCCCGCTCTAGTATTCGCTTCAACAAAGTACTCTGCGCGTCCATTGCCCACGAATCTCTGCAAGCTGAGCTGCGAGAACATCGTGCGACTGAGCAAGCTGGCGGTGCGCCTCGTCGTGTTCACGAGTTGTCACCGCAGTCCCGTTCGCATTCGTGTGAAAAGACTCGTCAAAGCTATCTGAGTGGGTCGTCCGGCGTGTGAAAACGGAAGGACTCTGGAAAAACTAGATTCCGAAAGGGCTTGATTTAAGTTATAGGTAAAACACAGGGGCCGAAACGTACCACTTCAGAATGCGTGAATTCATGTCTAGGTTGCGTGTAGGGTGTGCGTGGGTATGCCCGTTCATCATTTGGTTCCATACGATGCTAAATTCACGCCCGAGGACGAAGGAAGGTAATGCGATGAGAAGTAAGCCGAAGAGGAGCAAAGGGAGTGTGACCAGGCGCCCGAGGAACGAGCGTGGTGTTATTTCGCCGTAACCAACAGTGGAGATTGCTGTGTGCGAATGCAGATCCCATTCAGTGTCAAGTAGCTTGTCCATCACCTGTGTAGAGGCTAAAGTTTCACTTACTGACGATGACAAACCTGCAGGCAAAGCAGACGTCAGGCAAGGGAGATTGGACGGGGAAGGATCACGTACCATGCTGCGGCGGGTATGGACTAGGATGTGTACAGTTAGAAAGCATCCAAGAGAAAGCACGGAAAACGAGAACTGACCGCAAATTGGGATGGATCGCCATCGGAGTTGATAAAGACTTCGAGGGTGTCGTCCCATGTACCGCGCTCGATAAAATACCTTGACGCGATTATGATGAGTCAGGCCAACATAGTGAGAAGAAGACGCGCACGTACAGAAGGGTGCTGAAGACAATGACGACCATGAGTACAAAAAATCCGAGGGCCAGGAGCGCGTCTCGCGAACGTCGGAAAGAGAGATACATGACCTCAATAGTACTGAGCTCACGTGATCTCACATCAGTGACTTAGCAGTGGGAAAAAGAAAAGGAACACACAGTAGAAGGGTGCTGTTATAGCGGAACGGACGGAAGACGCGAAGCAAGCGAAACGTGCGCAAGATCGAGAAGCGAAAGAGTGTAGACTGCCAGTGGGAATATGCGATAACGCATCTGATAAGATAATATCTAGAGGAGGATTCGAAGGCGAAAGACTGACTGTGTCCTTTTGTAGTGCGATTTCTATGTAGTAAGGAAGGATAGCCAGGAGGTCCATAATTCCAAAGAACGCTGGTGTTGATAACGAAGTCAGGGTTTAGGGTCAAAAGAAAAAAAAAAAGTGAGAAGGTAGAAGGCTTGAAGAGAGAGGGGGAAGTAGACGCACAACCGACCCAACCGAATAAACCAGACCAGGAATAACTCGTCGCGGCACACCGCGCGACATACTCGACCGTGAAAAGCGCGACGAGACTAGTTTCCAAGCCGAACCATATCCCCCCGGCAGCGAGCGGAGCGTGCCGGGCACGGTCTCGAGGACGGTGACGAGCGCGGAGAACACGATGAGGGCTGTGACGACTACGTGTACGAGGACGGCGGCTGCGGACGAGTTGGGTCGTTCGAGTAGATTGTAGAGGCTTAATCGCCATGCGGGTTTAATGATCAAGGACGACGGTGCGCCCCGAGCGCGAGCACCACCACCACGAGCACTGGCGCGAGTACGAGTAGAGGCCATGCCTCCTCTGAGTCCCTCTGCCAGCGCCTCTGAGTCCCCCCGTCCGCCTCCGGATCAACCTCTCCTTCCTCCTCCTCTTCGTCATCGTCATCTTCGTCGTCAGTGAGGGATGTGCGACGGCCTATTGAAGGTTGGTCGATGAGAACTTCGCCGCTGCGGGCATTTTGTGAGTTGAGGAAGGGGAGAGTGTAGAGGGGATGGTGGACGACATTAATATTGACTCTGATCATATTTGGGCCTCGAGGGTCGGAGTCGGGCGCGTTGGGCGCGTGCAGCAAGCGCCCGGTGGACCACGGTCAACGATATATATCATCACCATGTCCAACGACACTTCTGTACCAACATTCTCCCCGAAGAACTACAAAGATACTTTCCAGGTTGATATTTTCCATCTCATCTATATACCGTACTCACTCGTTGCTCTTCAGAAACGGACAACCTCTCAGTTTGCCGAGTTCGTCCTCTTCTCTCTCCTCTGTCGCTCTTTCCAGTCCTAAGCTTAGTCTCATCGAAGTCCATGTGAAGAAGCATCCAAGGCATCCATGGACTGTCTAAATCGACACGACTACGACCGCGATAAATGTCTCGATTTCTTTCAGGCCTACCGTGACTGCAAGAAAACATGGGTTCGTCGAGCTACGTCGCTCCCAATCACGCACGCTAACCCCATCCCGAGATGGAACAACGCAAAGCAGACCGACGCGCTGGGAAGTATTAGTAGACGGTTATATAGACAATGTGCGACTTCTATGAAATCAGTCATCATTCATTTTCCTTGTCCGACGTCTGCGTCCCCTCCGTCAGCTTACTTGGCTCCCACGAACCAGGCCCAAATCCGCGTGGCCCGAGAGCAGCATCGATAACATGCATGATAGCAAGCACTTTCTCCTCTTCCCACGGCTGACCAACAACCTGTATACCCACTGGAAGTCCCTCCATCACTCGTGCATTATATGCACCTTTCGGTCCATAAATCTCGCTCTCGAGAATTTTAGATCCATTACCCGGTGCGGCACGCCATTCGTCTGAAAGCTCGTCGCGCGCGGGATCGACGCGTGTGACAGGTACGACGCCAACGGGTGAATCCACAATGTTGTACATCAGCGTCGCGCAAGCCAGCGGTGCGAGGTAATTGCATCCGCCATGTGGCAATGCAGGGACTGCCTGTACGGGAGCGAGCACTGCATCGAGAGGGAGGTTTTCTGGCTCGCGAGCATCCCAGAGAGATGTGCGCGTCTGCCTCTCAAATGCGATTTTGTCTGCGACGTGGTTGTAGTATTTGTGCACGGGTTTGTGGTGTGATTGTGCGAGGAATGAGGCGAACTTGTCGTCCCTGACAAAGGTGCGGATAACCCAGCAAGCAAGGGCGCGTACGAAGTCTGCGTGCGATGGTTAGAGGATGGTGCACAGTCCTATTTGGTGAATGGTGTACTCACTGGGGAGGCGGGGTCCTAGGGTGACCAGGAAGAGTGCCGGTTCCTGTACAAGCAATTGTTAGCTGAGTGCGATTCATTGTATGTAAAAGTATGTGGATTAGCTATACCTTCTTATCAGGACCGAGGTGCTCCGTCAGTTTGCTGTACCCATCGGCAGAAGTGATTCCAGTGAACAACCGCAGAGCCTGTGCGGCTAAAACCCGAAACTCAGTATTGTCCTATTCTAAAAGTTTAGAGTGTACGCACAATCTGGGGGCTCGATCTCGACGCATTCATGCCCTGCCTTGCGGAGTGCCTCCGCCGTTTCCAACACAGCCCTATGACAAGCAGGAGATCCCTTGACCACACCATCTGCGATTGTTTCCGATGTCAATCAAATCCTGAATTGTGAAGGTGGCAAAGGTGACACACGAACGCACCATTAAGATAATACCCGAATCGTAGCGTTTTAGGGAGTGTTACATCCCGATACGGGACTGGCGCAGGGAAATAATCTTGTCTGCAACCACTACGCTCGCCAAACAAAACGCGCGCCACGCGCTCGAGATCTGCGACCGAACGACCCATAGGACCCGCAACGGCACGGACGGCCTCAAAGCCTGGATTCGGACCTAGCGGCGTTCGACAGATAATAAGCTAAGTTCACCATGTCAAGACGATGCACTCACCGACGGAGCCCACATATGGCACACGCCCCTGTCCGGGCTTAAGACCAAAAATCCCACAATACCCCGCCGGAATGCGTATACTCCCCCGACGTCCGAACCGATACCGAGCGCCGCGCCGTCCGCCGCGAGAAGCGCGCCCTCACCGCCTGAGGAGCCACCTGAAGTGTGGGCAGCCGACCATGGATTGCACGTGCGGCCCAGAGAGGGTTGCAGCTCTCAAAGGCGAGAAGTGTTTGTGGGATGTTCGTCTTGGCGAAGATGACGGCGCCTGCTGCGCGGAGCGTCGAGACGACCTATGCGGTATGGGCGAGTCCGTAAGAGGTGAGCTTATAGGTGATAGAGGGGTTGGCAAAACGAAAACGTACGGCGGCATCTTGTTCAGCTGGCTTATTGGCCCATTGTGTATATCCTATCGTACTATCGAACCCCTTCACGTTGACTATCCTCACCTCGTTAACACCCTCAACCTGAAAAAGAAATGAGTGGGAAAAAACGTACATTGGTCTTTCACGCTAATAGGCACGCCATGCAGTGGCCCCTTCAAGTGACCTGTCGCAGCAAACTCGTCGTCCAGCTGACGAGCATCCTGTTTGGCCTCTTCAAAGAATACTATTCGTCACGTGCACCAGCACAATTGCCATTACTGAAGAGACATTGTCAAGCGTCAAGCGATACGTACCTTCAGTGAGGCAATTCATCGCTTCATGCGCCTGCGCCGCACGTGCAATATAAGCCTCCAGCACGACCGACGCCGTCCACTTTCCAGCCGAAATATTCTCCACAATCTGCGATGCTGCGCGTCGCAAAAAATCAATCCGCAGCTGGAATTGGATTCATGATAAACCATTTACCGGTTACATTGAGAAACTCTTGATGTTTCTCTGCCGAAAAGGCTGGGGCGTGCTTGAGAGCATCAGCGCGACGTGTGCGTTTGGCCTCGATAGTCTCGCGGTAGGGGTTTCGTGGGCTTGTAAAAAACCACATGAGTATGCGCTGAGAAATGGAAAAACCGAATACGCGTCTGAGTCCGAATTACTGGCGTGAGTGTGTATCCTCAACAACCTTTCCTTTACAAATCACATCTCCGCCTTCCACCAACCGTGAAGGCTCAGGACTCTATCATAACTCCTCACCAATGCCTCCTTTGTCCGCTCCTTCATCGATTCCGTGAAGCTAATGAATGTAGACAGCCCTTGCCGTTTCTATTTCTAAAAGGTCCACGGGCCCTCACTGGCATGCTATCCTACTCCGAGTTTAACGCCTCGCATTCAGAATGTACCTCTGTCAGAATCCTCAACTAGAGATCTGGAGGTCCTTTCTTATTGGAATATGGTGATTTTCAAATACGTACGTCAGCGCTTACAACTGAGGTTGCGGCCTACCTCGATGACAGGTCACAGGTCGGGATGAATTCTGATCGGCCATTGAATGAGCAAGCCACCATTCAAGATCAGAAGGACAAACAAAGGGCCAAGGGTTGGGGGCATGTCAGATCCGGAACTAGCTGAAGACCGGCATGGCTGTTGCGCCCTTCAACTGATAAACATAGATAGACCACCAAAACGCTGGATGCTAATATATCCCGTTGAATGCATCATGTGCCTCGTCCAGAACTTATGGAACAAACACTATTGTTTCTCTGGTAATATCTCCTCTTCAGTATGACGGCTGATTGCGCTGATCTTTCTTTGGTAGATAAGCAATGCAGCCGGAGGTCTGTGACCTCTTCGCCTTCTAACAGTTATGGTTTTGTTACGGTCTATATTTGCCCTCGCCTTTGTCGGGTTTGTCTCTGCTTCCCCCGTCAGCATCAAGCGTCAAGCAATCACCACCCTCAGCCCTACCCAGGTCAATGAATTCGCCCCATTCACATACTTCGCGAGCGCAGCATATTGCCAGCCGTCAACTACAATAAACTGGAGTTGTGGAGGTGCGTTCGCCCACGGTTCCACCCTCGAAGGCATCCTTACTGAAACGATACTCCTGCAGTCAACTGCAATGCGAACCCTGACTTTCAAGCAGTGGCATCTGGAGGTGACGGCGCTCGTTTCCAGTTTTGTAAGCAGACGATTAGCGACTGTCACGATTTCAAATAATGCTCATAATCCCTCCCCAGGGTATGTCGGGTTCTCCCCATCGTTAAAAACAATCATCGTCGCGCATCAAGGAACCGACCCCCACAAACTGTAACTACCTTTCTCCGCCAGACTTCCCTTACCATATCACTTACGTTAACAAATCTGTCAGGTTGTCCCTCATTGCCGATGCTGATTTTTTCCTCTTTCCACTCAACTCGACGCTCTTTCGGGGAGTACCGCTTGACGTAGAAGCTCATGTTGGGTTTTCCAGTCACCAAGCCGGGTATGTTACTTTTGGCGCCTTCTAATGACCGCTTTGCACTCATGACAATGATGCATGCAAGCTCCGCGTCAATGGTCTTCTCTGCCGTCCAAATCGCCCTCTCGAAGTTCGGTGCATCATCTGTTACCGTTGTCGGCCACTCTCTAGGTGGGGCACTTGCCCTTCTCGATGGCGTCTACTTCCGCCTGCAACTTCCCCAGAATGTGAGCGTAAAAGTGATCACCTACGGCATGCCCCGGGTCGGGAACCAGGCTTTTGCCGATTTCGTAGACAGCACGTTGAGCGGACTCGTGACGCACGTGAACAACCGGAGGACCCGATCCCGACCGTGCCTGGCATTATCTTTGAATTTCATCACCCGTCGGGCGAGATACATATACAAGATTCTGGCACGTGGGACGCTTGCCCCGGTGCGTTTTCTTTCTTCCTGCATTTTGCGTGTGGCTCGATCGCATAAGATTATTGTCTGACGTTCGCACAAACTTACTCAGGTCAGGATAATCCCTCCGACTTATGCATTGTTGGTGATGTGGAGAATATTTTCGAGGGAAACTTGCTAAGAGATCACGATGGGCCGTACGCAGGTATTACTATGGGCTGTTGATATGGCATTTCTTGGCGGCAGATACTTTTCACATGACAGGGACGAGAGAAGAAAAATAAGTCTTGCCTTTTGGGGGAGCATGTATCCCCAAGCTAAACTTGGTTGAATCTGAGGTCCCGGCCACACGCACCAGTGTCCTCATCATTTCATCTGTTCACAGACTTTGAGGGCCTCAAGTTAGTCATAACCATGACTGAAGGCTTTTAAGACCGCGCATATAGAGATCAACAAGAGCACCTGGGAACGGGCACTCCGTCCGAGCTCGGTTCCGAAGGGATCCTTACACCGCAAAAAATCAAATTTGTTCCTCAGCCTATTTTACAGCGTTACAGCGTGACCAGTGCGCTTGTCTCAACCCTCATAAAACCATGAGCCCGCGAAAAAGTTGCTCAAAGAAATTCTGTTAAGGCCTCTCGGACCACCCCTCGACCTCGTGTCTCGGCAAGGTTCCGTCCCCCCTACAAGGCCACCCCTTGCGTATACATCGTACATTTGTGATACATGGTGAAACAGGTTCAGTTGACTCTTGACACTAGATGCGAATAACGTGGCGTGTGCGGTGTACCTTACTCAAATGGACGCGGGAAGGAATTCTGGGAACGAATGTGTGAGACTCCACGCCCACGTAAGCGACCAAGCACATACAATGATGTCCTGCCATTCGCGTCCTGGTGCTATGGCGGATGGCGCACCGGTGTCTTCGGGCACTTCGATGTCTGGCACCCCAGTGTATGGCTCTCCGATGTATGGGCGTATTATATCGACATGTGCACCTAATAAAGCGACCGCATAAGCATGCGCTCGTAGTCAGTACTCACCCACATAACACTCACCCGCTGGAACCGGGTCCTCGTTGAGCATGTCAGTGTCGACAAAGATGTTCTTCGTCAAGGTTACAGTCCCTTTCAGGTTCGCGCCCTTGGCAGTAACGGCAGTAAAAGAGAGTACTTTGCTCGGGCGGAAGAAAAATTTAGGATTATTAGCGATGTCTTTGTTAGACGAGAACGGTTGCATGGCCCTTTCCGGGAGGTCGACATTGATTTTAATGTATGGTGAGGTATCAGTGAAGGTGGGCAGGGGGCCTACACTCATAATAACGATGACTTCGCCTGCGGTGAACTGCGCATTGGGAGCCGCGACTAAAGTGTGGTCGATGTGATACTCCGAGTCCTTAGTAGAGCCATAAAGGTAAAATGGCATCCCGACTGGCGGGTAAGTCGCAGATAGATACTTGGAATCCAGCGGTTCTTTGACCACAACCTTAATATTTGTTAGCTCAAAGCCCGTGATGAAATGTGTCCTTGAATCCATTACAGGAGTCAGGATGTGTCCGTGCAGTTGGATAGTAATACCAGTAGATGCTTACCCATCTGGCGGAGGCAGGCCCTTGTCAATGACGGCTTCAAATTTCTTGTCACTCAAAATTTGGTTCAAAGTCGCTTTCTTGGCGTTGCCCAAAGTAAAGTATTGGTCGGGGTATTTTCTCCGCGCTTTCGTGTACTCGTCCATCACATTCGTAGGGAGGTCGCCAGTAATAATTAGCTGGTAGCGGTGGTTCGCCATGTTGAACATAGGAAGGTGCACGAGGAATAACTTTTTGGTGCCTTGCATTACAAATCCGTGGAAACCAGGCGTGACCTCGTTCCGATACTGCGACGTCTTAACCTCCTCCGTGATGACCTTCTTTAGGGAGTCGGCAATCTTCCTCGTGAAATTGCCCTCGGTGGGGAAAGGCGACATTACGACGTTCACCAAGACGTACAGATCCTGTGCACCTTTCAGGCTGAGGCGATCCTTGAAATTTGTCAAGCACGATTTGTAGCTATCTTGTGTGAATTGCGTCGAGGTGAGGATAAGGGTTTGTCGGGTACGCTGTCCGTGATCTTCGAAATGGATAAACGTTGGAAGATACGCTTGCCGAGATTGTCCGCTTCGACGACGTCTTTGTTGTCGACCACCTTACCTGTGGTGTCCTTGAAGCGGAAGTTGACAGCGAAGGCATTGATCGCGAGATCGGAACCCATTTTCTCGACTATCAGCATGGCAATGTTGTCCTTAACTAAGTCCTTGTTGTCGACATCGAGAATCCTTTCGCGGATAAACTTCTTTAGATCGCCATTATACGGCGGAGGCAGAGGAGGGAGAGCCGAGTCCGGGGAAGCGCATTCATCGGGACGACGATGAAATCTGTAGTGTCGGTTGACATCGTCGCGAGGTGGGCATACATCTGCAAAACAACGATAAGAGCCCTAGTCACAAATTTTCACAAAACTGCGGCATCGCCAACGTCACCTTGACACAGCTAAAAACGGCTTCCCCAAGTAGAGCACCGTACCCATCGCTGTGCAGTCCGATCACTTCATGCGAGACCCAGGTGGCGACCGGTGCCGCCCCAGGTTTGCTAGCAGAGATCATATTGTCAGAATCGACAGTCTAAATAACTGCGACTTTGCCCTTACCTTCCCTCTATTCCGTATATGCCAATGCTCTCGAGTTCGTTCCTGTACACGATAGGGCTCGTCCAAGTGACGAGGTACCTCATCCTTTGGTCGCGGTAGAGCAATCCACCTGCCGGATACTGAATATATCCACTTTTGTGTGGGTCGACGGTGATCGAATCGCAGTGTTTCAAGTTTTGGAGAGCTTCTTTGGTCGAAGGCTTCAGAGCAAGGGAGGGAACGAAACTCCCGGGAACTGAGTATTCCTCCTTCTTTGGCGGAGAGTTGAGCAGAAATAAGCACCCCAAGCTGCGTCCGCATGAAGCACAAAGCTGAGTCCCGTCAACTGACAGGTGGATTGGTTTAAGACGAAAATAGGACGTGCTTCGCAACAGAGGGAGAACTTACTTCTGGGCTATCACACAGTGAAACGATCTTGTCCAATGGATCACATGCGCCGTGTTCAGTGGAGCCAATTATCGCGACCACAGCATACACAGCTCTCTTAGCTGCCAAACAAGCTTTAAGTTTGGTTTTGAGGTCCTCGACGTTAATCCGAGCGCCATTATCCACATCGACATCTATCACATTCTTGGAACCGATACCAAGAACAGCTGAGGGTACAATGAATATCCGATGTCACTTAAAAGCGATCTCTTACCTGCAGCCTTAGGCCACGAATAGTGCTTCGCAGTGCTAATGAAGTAGACCATCTCGTTAAGTTTGGTCTGGGCGGTGTTGAATTCCTGGAAGATGCTCGAGTCTTTGCCGGCGGTCTGAACAAGATATTCCTCCAAGCTATTTTGAAGGAATTGGGACGTAATGCCATATACTTCGCGCAAGCGATCTGGGATGTTAAGAACCACACCGGGGGTATGTTCAGCAATTCCCATGACGTGAGATCCTTGAAAAGCTTTGTATCCTTGTCGCGGAGACGGAAGGTGTTTGTGATAAATTCAAGAGGGCGGCCTTTTTTCATTGCCAGCCGCAAGGACAAGGGGTAAAATTTGAGGTTGCGAGCTAATTTATTCAAGATCAACGGATGTTCGGTAACATGGAACAATAGTCGAGTTACCGGCCCACATGGACTCTAGATTTGCTACACTTCCATCGCAAGTGATATGGCCCCAGCCAACAGGAGAGGCAGCGATGTCAATGTTAAATCCCACCATCTCAGACAGTTGTTGGCCAACGTTGATTTCGAGAACGGTTGTCAGAGGCGATGCTTCGGTAGCAACATTGTTCGGATTGTCTGCAATTGAAGGCTTTATGTAAGAAGGTACTACTTTGAGATACGGTGACAAAGAAATTACACATCATGGCCATGAGATATCCGGCAATGCCGGGCATTGACGTATCCATGTTCATGTGGGCATTGTAACGGGGGTTCCAGAAAGGAACGGAGTGTGCAGCGAGCTGAGGGGCAAGCTGGTTCACGACATATTTGAGCTTGCTGATATTTCCTATAACAAAAACAATTGAAGACTTTGTCGCGCAAGTTAAAAGGGTACTTACTCTGGAAAAGTGTTGACGCCTTCATGGACGGGGTGATAAAGTCGTCATCATTCGGGAAGTAAGCTGCACGGGCTTTGGCTTGTTCGAACAGTAAACCTTGGAAGATCCTTTCGAGGACCTCAAAGTTTTCTGCATGTGGTCCAAGAAACCAGGCGCCAACCGCATCGTGGTTATTTCCGTAAGTTGTAGCCATTGATCTGAATAGATTCGAGAGGGGAATTGATTGGATCCTGGGTCGCGACCTCCGCACTTAAATGCACTACAGGAGGCGTCATGAGACTACGGCAAGCGTGAAGTCACTGAAGTGTCTAGTCGACTTCTGGCGGCCGGGCTTAGAAGTCTTCTTGGTCACATGTGAGAACCTTGCAGTGGCCGCATCGCTGCCCTGCCGAAAGCAGATAACAGTATTGCCAAACTAGCTCAAAGAGGCAAAGAGTCAATCACAGGACATTCCGACATGGTACCGAGTGTCGAGGTTGGTGATACAGCGCTAACAGCAATTGCCAATTATAATAACTTAAGTCAAACCGTCAAACGTCAAACCCTAAAATTGTCATGGGTTACGGTTCAATACAACGAAATGAGCATAGTAATTCTGGTGAACAACCGGTCATGTTTCTCAGAACCTAGACTTTTTGAGGCTCCACCAGGTGACCAGGTAGTCATTTAATATATAAACAAGTAGTTGTAATGTATGAAAAGAGACAGAACTTGAAGCGAGCAATCAGCAACATGCAAGATCGCTTTCGAAGGAAAACTATTTCCGTGTGCCCAACAACGTTAGAACCACGGAACACTGGCGGAAAGGTGCACGGGCGTATTAAGGACGGCCGAATGAGGATAAGCAATGGACGACGGTCCCAGCCTGTCTAATGACAAAGTTTGATGCGACACTTTGGGTGCTCGACTCGGACCTATTCCACTGGCATCATCACATCGACCTAGCCGGTTACTAGTAGCATATTGCCCTGTAATACATCTACCACGAGACACCGCCTCTGGTAATTCCGCATACCTCAAAACCAAAGCGATTTTATCAGCGCTTTAATACAAGTGATCATAGGAAAAGGGTAGTCTCTCCGGCCCTCTCGGGTCCCAAAGTATGAGTGATGACTGTGAAAAACGTTTCGCGGCTAGCGCTGGCCCTTGCTGCAGTCGATACTTTCGAAATTCCATTTCTGATAAGATTTCAGTCCCATGAGGCCGATGACTCGGAAATAGATGACGAAGCTGTTGGAACGGAGCGTGTAAACAATCAGTAAGAGCGGATCGTAAGGAGCGTAAGTAACACTCACTTCAGTCGATGTATCAGAGACTGAAATGATCCGGTAGAATACGGCCTGGCGTCAATTGTCACCCTTGGTCGCAGAATTTCCTCATGACCAAATACCACCTTTCAAATGACGAACTATTGCGTTTGCTAATCTACGTACATGAAGAAAAAAATAAAATGTTTATGAAGAGCGTTCCAAAATTACAGTACATTACCGGGAGACGACCTATGTGCATGCATCAACGGGGTTGATCGTCATTGCTAGAAAGAGGAAGACAAAGATGAATGGAAGATGGAAGGGAGGGAAGGGAGAGGCTGAGACAGCGGGATTTGCTCGCAGGTATCCTGCAGCAGTGAACGAGAGGGATTTAATGGCAACTTCGTAGAGTCAGGTCAGAATCCATTGAATATGGCTTAGAGATGGTTATTGAAGGACGTACGATTAGTGTTAGTGGAAGGAAATGGGCGAATAGTTATTTTATCGAACTTTCGGAGTTTTCTCATTTATTTTCAATAAAAGACTCGATTCGAAGTGTGACAAGAATTTCCGAAAGCGCTGTAAAGGGAGGGCTGAAACAAAACAGAAGAAAAGAGAGTACAGCTGCCTCGTTGGTAGCGGCTTGTGTCGTTGGCGTTGTCCAAGAGCTAAGAGCGCGAGATGAGGGGAGTAAGAGAAAGGAAATATGGAGAGGAAGGATTGGGCAACGTAGGTTGTATTTGTCGCGTCGAAGGCGCGAGATCAACAAGAGCACGTGAGGAAGGGCGTCCGATGTTCCGTTCCGAGCGTGGCTCCGAATTCGACCCTTATACCGCAAAAAAATCATTTTTGTTGCTCAGTTTAGCGCTTGTCTCAACACTCATACAACAATCAGCCTTCTTCAAGAAAAGTCTGTTAAGGCCTCTCGGACCAACCTCGACCCCGGGTCCCGGTTTCTCGGCATGTTCCGCCCCCTACTCGCGTATACATCGTACATTTATGTTACAACAGCTTCAGTTAACCCTTGACACTAGATGCGAATAACGCGGCGTGTACTGTGTATCCTACTCAAAAGGACGCGGGAAGGAATCCTGGGACAAGTGTATCAGACTTCACGCCCACGTAAGCGACCAAGCACTTACAATGATGTCCTGCCATTCGCGTCCTGGTGCTCTGGCGGATGGCGCTCCAGTGAGTGGCGCTGTGACTGGTCCTTCGGTGTCTTCTTCGGTGTCTTCTGGCGCTTCGACGTCTGGCACTCCGGTGTATGGCTCTCCAATATATGGGCGTATTATATCGACATGTGCACCTAATAAAGCGACCGCATAAGCATGCGCTCGTAGATTGTGCTCACCCGCATAACACTCACTTGCTGGAACTGGGTCCTCGTTGAGCATGTCCGTGTCGACATAGATGTTCTTTGTCAAGGTCACGTTCCCTTTCACGTTCGCACCATCGGTAGTAACCGCAGTAAAGGGGAGCACTTTGTTGGGGCGGAAGAAAAAGTTAGGGTCATTAGCGATGTCTTTGTTGGACGGGAACGGTTGCATGGCCCTTTCCGGGAAGTCAACATTGATTTTAATGTACGGTGAGGTATCAGTGAAGGTGGGCAGGGGGGCTACACTCGTGACGGTGACGGTGACTTCGCCTGCGGTGAACTGCGCATTGGGAGCCGCGACTAAAGTGTGGCCGATGTGATGCCCCGAGTCCTGAGTAGAGCCGTAAAGGTAAAATGGCATCCCGACTTGCGGGTAAGCCGCAGATAGATACTTGGAATCCAGCGGTTCTTTGACCACAACCTTAATATTTGTCAGCTCAAAGCCCGTAATGAAATGCGTCCTTGAATGCGATACAGGCATCAGGATGTGTCCGTGCAGTTGGATAGTAATACCAGTAGATGCTTACCCATCTGGCGGAGGCAGGCCCTTGTCAATGACGGCTTCAAATTTCTTGTCACTCAAAATTTGGTTCAAAGTCGTTTTATTGGCGTTGCCCAAAGTAAAGTATTGGTCGGGGTATTTTCTCCGCGCTTTCGTGTACTCGTCCATCACATTTGTAGGGAGGTCGCCAGTAATAATTAGCTGGTAGCGGTGGTTCGCCATGTTGAACATAGGCAGGTGCACAAGGAATAACTTTTTGGTGCCTTGCATTACGAATCCGTGAAAATCAGGCGTGACCTCGTTCCGATACCGCGACGTCTTAACCTCCTCCTTGATGACCCCTTTTAGGGAGTCGGCGATCTTCCTCGTGAAATTGCCCTCGGTGGGGAAAGGCGACATTACAACGTTCACCAAGACGTACAGATCCTGTGCACCTTTCAAGCTGAGGCGATCCTTGAAATTGGTCAAGCAGGATTTGTAGCTATCTTGTTTGAACTGCGTCGAGGTGAGGATGAGGGGTTTGTCGGGTATGCTGTCCGTAACCTTTGAAATGGACAAACGTTGGAAGATACGCTTGCCGAGATTGTCCGCTTCGACGACGTCTTTGTTGTCGACCAACTTACCTGTGCTGTCCTTGAAGCGGAAGTTGACAGCGAAGGCATTGATCGCGAGATCGGAGCCCATTTTCTCGACTATCAGCATGGCAATGTTGTCCTTAACTAAGTCCTTGTTGTCGACATCGAGAATCTTGTCTCGGATAAACTTCTTTAGATCGCCAGTATACGGCGGAGGCAGAGGAGGGAGAGCCGAGTCTGGGGAAGCGCATTCATCGGACGACTATGAAATCTGTAGTGTCTGTCGACATCGTCGCGAGGTGGGCATACATCTGCAAAACAACGATAAGAGCCTTAATCACATATTTTCACAAAACTGCGGAATTCCCGACGTCACCTTGACACAGCTAAAAACGGCTTCCCCGAGTAGAGCACCGTACCCATCGCTGTGCAGTCCGATCACTTCATGAGAGACCCAGGTGGCGACCGGTGCAGCGCCAGGTTTGCTAGCAGAGATCATATTGTCAGAATCGACAGTCTAAATAACTGCGACTTTGCCCTTACCTTCCCTCTATTCCGTATATGCCAATGCTCTCGAGTTCGTTCCTGTACACGATAGGGCTCGTCCAAGTGACGAGGTACCTCATCCTTTGGTCGCGGTAGAGCAATCCACCTGCCGGATACTGGATATATCCACTTTTGTGTGGGTCGACGGTGATCGAATCGCAGTGTTTCAAGTTTTGGAGAGCTTCTTTGGTCGAAGGCTTCAGAGCAAGGGAGGGAACGAAACTCCGGGAACTGAGTATTCCTCCTTCTTTGGACGGAGAGTTGAGCAGAAATAAGCACCCCAAGCTGCGTCCGCATGAAGCACAAAGCTGAGCCCTGTCAGCTAACAGGTGGATTGGTTCAAGACGAAAATAGGACGTGCTTCGCAATAGAGTGAGAACTTACTTCTGGGCTGTCACGCAGTTCAACGATTTTGTCCAATGGATCACATGCGCCGTGTTCAGTGGAGCCAATTATCGCGACCACGGCATACACAGCTCTCTTAGCTACCAAACAAGCTTTAAGTTTGGTTTTGAGGTCCTCGACGTTAATCCGAGCGCCATTATCCACATCGACATCTATCACATTCTTGGAACCGATACCAAGAACAGCTGAGGGTACAATAAATATCCGATGTCACTGAAAAGCGATATCTTACCTGCAGCCTTGGGCCACGAATAGTGCTTCGCAGTGCTAATGAAGTAGACCATCTCGTTAAGGTTGGTCTGGGCGGTGTTGAATTCCTGGAAGATGCTCGAGTCTTTGCCGGCGGTCTGAACAAGATATTCCTCCAAGCTATTTTGAAGGAATTGGGACGTAATGCCATATACTTCGCGCAAGCGATCTGGGATGTTAAGAACCACACCGGGGGTATGTTCAGTAATTCCCATGACGTGAGGTTCTTGAAAAGCTCTGTATCACCGTCGCGGAGATAGAAGGTGTTTGCGATAAATTCAAGAGGACCGCCTGTTTTCATTGCCAATCGCACGGACAAGGGTAATATTTGAGGTTGCGGGCTAATTTATTCAAAATCAACGGATGTTCGGTAACATGGTGGTTGAGTTACCGGCCCACATGGACTCTAGATTTGCTACACTTCCACCGCACGTAATGTGGCCCAGCCAACGGGAGAGGTGGCGATGTCAATGTTATATCCCACCATCTCAGACAATTGTTGGCCAACGTTGATTTCAAGAACGGTTGTCAGAGGTGATGCTTCAGTAGCAACATTGTTCGGATTGTCTGCAGATATCGAAGACTTTATGTAAGAAGGTACTACTTTGAGATACGGTGACAAAAAAATTTACACATCATGGCCATGAGATATCCGGCAATGCCAGGCATTGACGTATCCATGACCATGTGGCCATTGTAACGGGGTTCCAGAAAGGAACGGAGTGCGCAGCGAGCTGAGGGCGAGCTGGTTTACGACATATTTGAGCTTGTTGATATTTCCTGTAACAAAAACAACTGAAGACTCGGGTCGAGTAAAGTTAAAAGGGTACTTACTCTGGAACAGTGTTGACGCCTTCATGGATGGGGTGATAAAATCGTCGTCATTCGGGAAGTAAGCTGCACGGGCTTTGGCCTGTTCGTACAGCAAACCTTGGAAGATCCTTTCGAGGACCTCAAAGTTTTCTGCATGTGGTCCAAGAAACCAGGCGCCAACCGCATCATGGTTATTTCCGTAAGTTGTAGCCATTGATCTGAATAGATTCGAGAGGAGAATTGATTGGATTCTGGGTCGCGACCTCCGCACTTAAATGCACTACAGGAGGAGTCATGAGATCACAGCACGCTGCAAAGTACCTGTGGAGGTGCCGAGTGGGAGAGTGATTGACATCAGAACCGATGCGGTCCGTCTTCTCACCGCACTTTGACGTCAAGAATATTGGATCCATACACCAGGAAAACGGCAAGTGTGAACCTGTGAAGTGCCCAGCCAACTCAGAGTTGGCGGCGTCTTGGAAGCCTCGGTCACATGCAGCCGCAGTCCTGCCCTAAAGCAGATGCCAATACCACCAAACATTCCGACATGGTATCTGGTACCGAACCAATCGCGGACGGAGGATCAATGGCTCCGAGTTCTGACCTGAAGGTCTACCTATTAGGCAGTCAGACCAAACCCCCCTGCACTTTGTAGGGCTTGGTTTGGTTATTGATTGGTTCCCCAACACGTCCAGATCCGGTTCCAGAAGGTTGACTGTCGATACGGAGTGTGGGTGTCACAGATACACTGAACCATTCGGAAGTCGGTCGATCACTTCTTCTCCCACAACCTCCCTCCCGGACCCTCCGGTGTTGGTAATACAGAGAATTTGTATCGCGAGTCACCCTCATTTCAAGTTGTAGACTTGCGTAGAATTGGAGCTGGGATGTTTTAGTCTATCACAATCTCCTGGCCCGGGGCTGCCTAAGGGCAAGTGCAAGGACTTAGTTTGAGGTAGATTTGCTAGCGGGGGTGTCTCATTGAGGATCTCAATCATAGCCCCGTCTAACTCGTTATCTTCTGTCGCCGGTACGATCCTTCAGCGCTTCAGCGCCGCCCCATCTAGTACTTGCGACATTTGTGGGAGCGTCAACCATTGCTTATCCTCATTCAGACGTCCTCGGTACTGTGCACCTTTCCTGTGTTTCGTGGTCCTAACGTTGTTAGACACACGGAAATGGCTTTCCTTCGAAGGCGACCTTGCATATTGCTGGTTGCTCGCTTCTGTCCCGTTTCGTAAAGTACGGGTCTTGTGAAACACCGGATGATCATCAGAAATTACTGTAACGAAGGAGTCGGGGATTGGCGTAAATACTACGATGATAGGAATCACAGAAGCTTCATTTCTGTCGCAACATTTGTATTGAACTGTAACCCATGACATGCATGACAATTGAAGATATTGAATTGAAGTGTTTGACGTTTGACGCGTTGACGGTTTGACCTAATTGCTGTAAGCGCATCATCACTTGAATACATCAACCTCGACACATGACTTGGACCTGTTCCATGATCCATCGTCACATCGACTTAGCCGATTACTAGTAGCGTATGGCCCCTTAATACGTCTATATAATACGGCGATATCTGTGTGGGACAGATTGTGATGATGAGCGCAAAGAATCGCGGAGGATCACTAGATCATGATTCATACATTCATGAGTGAGCGCTAGTGAGCAGCTTCTCTTACTCTTAGAATGTCGAATTGGGGTCAGGTAGTGTCGGATCATGATGCGCTCGACGGCCTAGGCTTTCTCATGAGTTCCAGAACTTGAGAGCTTGAGAAACCATCGTATAATGGTTTCATTCATTGTCACATCGAATGAACGTTGCACGTTGAACGTTGAACGTTAAACACCTGAAATTGGATTGCCATGGCATGGAAGATCTCATCCTTCCAAGGATTTGACCAATCGGGCTTGAATTTACGTTCAAGACTCAAAAGCCATTTCAAAAACTTGTTTTTCGTACGCAAATGGAATGCTGCGTATGATGTAACTAATGATCATGGAGCTAGTAGCAGAGCCTAGTACCAACCTCTGGAAACATTCCATCTTTTTATCGTGATTCGTGCCCCTGACCGTGGTTCGGTCCAGTGTTCGTGCCCCGGGAAGAACTGGACCGGTGTGTTCAAACGTAGGGAGATGCTACTTCCTTACTCTCGGCCTCATCACACCCTCATCCTTTCCACCTTCTCCTCCAATGACGTGAGGGTGACACGTCTCCAACGCTGGACATGACATACACACCCTCCGTCAATCCCTTATAAACAGATCTAATTGCCGCAAAAAAACGTCCCGTCGTAGCTCCCAGTGGTTCCGCCAAGGCACCTGGAGCAGCGAGCTATAGGCCTTGGCCAAAGGGCATTGAACACATTCACAAACAAATATCGCAATTTGAGGGATATAAGTTACGACCAGCGTCTGTGGGAGATATGGAGCACATGGCTGTTTTCCCAGCACCCTTACGCGGTGCACCCACTGGTAGCTCGAACTCTATTACCCTGAAGAATTCATCTGATACTGTACGCGTGCGAGCGCGCACCGCGTCTTCAGACAGTGGCGGAAGAAGCGCGTGAAAAGTCGAATCCGAGCCAGCGTACATTCTGGTGCCAGTGAGGAAACCCTCACAGTTAATTGCTAGCTAGTAAAAGCGAACGAAGAGCTTGAGCGCTGCACTGGCAGCGCCGTCAGTGTGAGCGCATCGGAAAACGTGGCAAGGGACGGAGTGCATCAAGTGAGAGACCAATTGGGTGGTGCATGTGGGCACTGGCAGAAGCGAGGGTAACAATTGTAAATCTCCTGGGGACTTTGAGAGTCCCCAGGAGGTCGTTTCGAACCTCGTACTACTGTAGTACTGTGCTTCTTCATCTATATCCACCGAACCCAAGTATCTGGGGGCGCGCGTCTATTATAATCCGTGCTTGTGACCCTCGACGCTTCAAAGTTGTCATTGAAACGTTGAGCCTGCTGGGAAAAAACATGCGTCCGTCGCAGGAATCTTATCGGGGCGGATGAGGCCTCGGAGCTTGCCTGGGGCACGGATTGTGGGGAGTAGTTGACCTGAGAACAGCGGATGGCACCGCTCACCTTAGCGTGCAAGACGTCTTGTGTATTAGCACTGGCACCGATATCAATATCAAGGCGTAATAAAAACGCGAGGGAGGCGAACCAGAAGAAAATAATACTAGACCTTGATATACTCTATATCGAGGACTAGTATTACGTCTTCTGATTCCCCTCCCTCGCGTTGGATTTTTTCCCCTTTGATCTGTACACTTCTCACGCTGGACGGGCCCGCTCTATGGATGGCAGCGGTTCGGGTAACCTTTGAAATCGCCACCGCGAAGTTGACATCGATTTTGATGTACGGTGAGGTATCAGTGAAGGCGGGCAGGGTGACTCCAGCCTTAATAATAACGGTGACCTCGCCTGCAGTGAACTGCGTATTGGGAGCCGCGACTAAAGTGTGGTCGATGTGATACTCCGAGTCCTGACTAGAGCCGTAAAGGTAAAATGGCATGCCGACTTTCGGGTAAGACGGAGCAAGATGCTTGAAATCCAGCGGTTCTTTGACCACGACCTCAATATTTGTCAGCCCAAAGCCCGTGATGAAATGCGTCCTTGAGTGCGATACAGGAGTCAGGATGTGTCCGTGCAGTTGGATAGTAGTACCAGTAGATGCTTACCCATCTGGCGGCGGCAGGCCCTTGTCAATGACGGCTTCAAATTTCTTGTCATTCAATATTCGGCTCAAAGTCGTTTTATTGGCGTTGCCCAAAGTAAAGTCTTCGTCGGGAAATCGAGCCGCGCTTGCTTGTACTTGTTCATCACGGAAGTAGGGAGGTCACCGGTAATAATTAGCTGGTAGCGGTGGTTCGCCACGCTGAACATAGGCAGGTGCACGAGGAACAACTTTTTGGTGCCTTGCATTACGAATCCGTGGAAATCAGGCGTGACCTCGTTCCGATACCGCGACGTCTTAACCTCCTCCTCGATGACCTTTTGCAAGGAATCGACAATCTCCCTCGTGAAATTTCCCTTGGTGGGGAAAGGCGACATTACAACGTTCACCAAGACATACAGATCCTGTGCACCTTCCAAGCTGAGGCGATTCTTGAAATTGGTCAAGCTGGTTTTGTAGCTATCTTGTGCGAACTGCGTTGAGGTGAGGATGAGGGGTTTGTCGGGTACGCTGTCATCGGTATGTGAAATGGATAAACGTTCGAAGATACGCTTTCCGAGATTGTTCGCTTCGACGACGTCTTAGTTGTCGACCAACTGACAGCGAAGGCATTGATCGCGAGATCGGAGCCCATTTTCTCGACTACCAGCATGGCAATGTTGTCCTCAACTAAGTCCTTGTTGTCGACATCGAGAATCCTTTCTCGGATAAACTTCTTTAGATCGCCAGTATACGGCGGAGGCAGCGGAGGGAGTTCCGAGTCCGGGGGAAGCGCATTCATCGGGACGACTATGAAATCTGTAGTGTCGGTCGACATCGTCGCGAGGTGGGCATACATCTGCAAAACAACGATAAGAGCCTTAATCACAAATTTTCACAAAACTGCAGCATCGCCAACGTCACCTTGACACAGCTAAAAACGGCTTCCCCAAGTAGAGCACCGTACCCATCCTTGTGGAGTCCGATCACTTCATGCGAGACCCAGGTGGCGACCGGTGCAGCGCCAGGTTTGCTAGCAGAGATCATATTGTCAGAAACGACAGTCTAAATAACTGCGACTTTGTCCTTACCTCTCCTCTATGCCATATATGCCAATGCTCTCGAGTTCGTTCCTGTAAACGATAGGGCTCGTCCAAGTGACGAGGTACCTCATCCTTTGGTCGCGGTAGAGCAATCCACCTGCTGGATACTGGATATATCCACTTTTGTGTGGGTCGACGGTGATCGAAACGCAGTGCTTTAAGTTTTGGAGAGCTTCTTTGGTCGAAGGCTTCAGAGCAAGGGAGGGAACGAAACTCCCAGGAACTGAGAATTCCTCCTTTGGATGCAGAGTTGAGCAGAAATAAGCACCCCAGGCTGCGTCCGCATGAAGCACAAAGCCGAGCTTCATCAACTAACAGGTGGATTGATTCAAGACGAAAATAGGACGTGCTTCGCAACAGAGGGAGAACTTACGTCTGTGCTGTCACGCAGTGAAACGATCTTGTCCAATGGATCACATGCGCCGTGTTCGGTGGAGCCAAGTATCGCGACCACAGCATATACAGCTCTCTTAGCTGCCAAACAAGCTTTAAGTTTGGTTTTGAGGTCCTCGACGTTAATCCGAGCGCCATTATTCACATCGACATCTATCACATTTTCGGAACCGATACCAAGAACAGCTGAGGGTACAATGAATATCCGATGTCACTTAAAAGCGATCTCTTACCTGCAGCCTTGGGCCACGAATAGTGCTTCGCAGCGCTATCGAAGTAGACCATCTCATTAAGTTTGGTCTTGTCGGTGTTGAATTCCTGGAAGATGCTCGAGTCTTTGCCGGCAGTCTGAACAAGATATTCCTCCAAGCTATTTTGAAGGAATTGGGACGTAATGCCATACGCTTTGCGCAAGCGATCTGGGATGTTAAGAACCACACCGGGGGTATGTCCAGTAATTCCCATGACGTGAGATCCTTGAAAAGCTTTGTATCCTTGTCGTGGAGACGGAAGGTGTTTGTGATAAATTCAAGAGGGCGGCCTTTTTTCATTGCCAACCGCAAGGACAAGGGGTAAAATTTGAGGTTGCGGGCTAATTTATTCAAAATCAACGGATGTTCGGTAACATGGAACAATAGTCGAGTTACCGGCCCACATGGACTCTAGATTTGCTACACTTCCATCGCAAGTGATATGGCCCCAGCCAACGGGAGAGGTGGCGATGTCAATGTTGTATCCTACCATTTCAGACAGTTGTTGGCCAACGTTGATTTCGAGAACGGTTGTCAGAGGTGAGGCTTCGGTAGCAACATTGTTCGGATTGTCTGCAGATATGTAAGGCTTTATGTAAGACGATACTACTTTGTGATACGGAGAGAAAGAAATTTACACATCAAAGATGAATGGAAGGGAGGGAAGGGAGAGGCTGAGACAGCGGGATTTGTTCGCAGGTATCCTGCAGCTGTGGACGAGAGGGATTTAATGGCAACTTGGTAGAGTTGGGTCAGAATCCATTGAATATGGCTTAGAGATGGTTATTGAAGGACTTATGGAGACGTATGATTAGTGTGGTGGAAGGAAATGGGCGAATATATAGTTATTTTATCGAACTTTCGGAGTTTTCTCATTTATTTTCAATAGAAGACTCGATTTGAAGAGTGTGGCAAGAATTTCCGAAAGCGCTGTAAAGGGAGGGCTAAAACAAAGAGAGTACAGCTGCCTCGTGGTAGCGGCTTGTGTCGTTGGCGTTGTCCGAGAGCTGAGAGCACGTGTAAAAGAAAGGAATATGGAGAGGAGGGATTGGGCAGCGTAGGTTGTTTTTGTCGCGGCTTCAGTTGAAGGGAGTTTTGTTGTCGCAGTAACGTAGAAACGTAGTCGAAGGCGAGATCAACAAGAGCACGTGAGGACGGGCGCTCCGACGTGTTCCGTTCCGAGCGTGGCTCCGAAATTCGATCCTTATACCGAAAAAAAATAATTTGTTCCTCAGTTCAGCGACCAGTGCGCTTGTCTCAACACTCATACAACAATCGGCCCGCAAAAGGATTCCTCAAAAAAAGTCTGTTAAGGCCTCTGACCACCCTCGACCCCGTGTCTCGGCATGTTCCGCCCCTACAAGCCCCACCCCTTGCGTATACATCGTACATTTGTGATACATGGTGAAACAGTTTCAGTTAACACACTAGATGCGAATAAAGCGGCGTGTGCGGTGTATCCTACTCAAAAGGACGCGGGAAGGAATCCTGGGGACGAGTGTATCAGACTTCACGCCCACGTAAGCGACCAAGCACTTACAATGATGTCCTGCCATTCGCGTCCTGGAGCTCTGGCGGATGGCGCTCCAGTGAGTGGCGCTGTGACTGGTCCTTCGGAGTCTTCTTCGGAGTCTTCTGGTGCTTCGACGTCTGGCACTCCGGTGTATGGCTCTCCGATATATGGGCGTATTATATCGACATGTGCACCTAATAAAGCAACCGCATAAGCATGCGCTCGTAGACTGTGCTCACCCGCATAACACTCACCTGCTGGAACCGGGTCCTCATTGAGCATGTCCGTGTCGACATAGATGTTCTTCGTCAAGGTCACGGTCCCTTTCACGTTCACGCCCTCGGCAGTAACGGCAGTAAAGGGGAGCACTTTGTTTGGGCGGAAGAAAAAGTTAGGGTCATTAGCGATGTCTTTGTTGGATGGGAACGGTTGCATGGCCCTTTCCGGGAAGTCAACATTGATTTTAATGTACGGTGAGGTATCAGTGAAGGCGGGCAGGGGCCTACACTCGTGACGGTGATGGTGACTTCGCCTGCGGTGAACTGCGCATTGGGAGCCGCGACTAAAGTGTGGTCGATGTGATGCCCCGAGTCCTGAGTAGAGCCGTAAAGGTAAAATGGCATCCCGACTGGCGGGTAAGTCGCAGATAGATACTTGGAATCCAGCGGTTCTTTAACCACAACCTTAATATTTGTCAGCTCAAAGCCCGTAATGAAATGCGTCCTTGAATGCGATACAGGCATCAGGATGTGTCCGTGCAGTTGGATAGTAATACCAGTAGATGCTTACCCATCTGGCGGAGGCAGGCCCTTGTCAATGACGGCTTCAAATTTCTTGTCACTCAAAATTTGGTTCAAAGTCGTTTTATTGGCGTTGCCCAAAGTAAAGTATTGGTCGGGGTATTTTCTCCGCGCTTTCGTGTACTCGTCCATCACATTCGTAGGGAGGTCGCCAGTAATAATTAGCTGGTAGCGGTGGTTCGCCATGTTGAACATAGGCAGGTGCACAAGGAATAACTTTTTGGTGCCTTGCATTACGAATCCGTGAAAATCAGGCGTGACCTCGTTCCGATACTGCGACGTCTTAACCTCCTCCTTGATGACCCCTTTTAGGGAGTCGGCGATCTTCCTCGTGAAATTGCCCTCGGTGGGGAAAGGCGACATTACAACGTTCACCAAGACGTACAGATCCTGTGCACCTTTCAAGCTGAGGCGATCCTTGAAATTGGTCAAGCAGGATTTGTAGCTATCTTGTTTGAACTGCGTCGAGGTGAGGATGAGGGGTTTGTCGGGTACGCTGTCCGTGACCTTTGAAATGGACAAACGTTGGAAGATACGCTTGCCGAGATTGTCCGCTTCGACGACGTCTTTGTTGTCAACCAACTTACCTGTGCTGTCCTTGAAGCGGAAGTTGACAGCGAAGGCATTGATCGCGAGATCGGAGCCCATTTTCTCGACTATCAGCATGGCAATGTTGTCCTTAACTAAGTCCTTGTTGTCGACATCGAGAATCCTTTCTCGGATAAACTTCTTTAGATCGCCAGTATACGGCGGAGGCAGCGGAGGGAGAGCCGAGTCCGGAGGAAGCGCATTCATCGGGACGACGATGAAATCTGTAGTGTCGGTCGACATCGTCGCGAGGTGGGCATACATCTGCAAAACAACGATAAGAGCCCTAATCACAAATTTTCACAAAACTGCGGCATCGCCAACGTCACCTTGACACAGCTAAAAACGGCTTCCCCAAGTAGAGCACCGTACCCATCGTTGTGCAGTCCGATCACTTCATGCGAGACCCAGGTGGCGACCGGTGCCGCGCCAGGTTTGCTAGCAGAGATCATATTTTCAGAATCGACAGTCTAAATAACTGCGACTTCGTCCTTACCTTCCTTCTATGCCGTATATGCCAATGCTCTCGAGTTCGTTCCTGTACACGATAGGGCTCGTCCAAGTGACGAGGTACCTCATCCTTTGGTCGCGGTAGAGCAATCCGCCTGCCGGGTACTGGATATATCCACTTTTGTGTGGGTCGACGGTGATCGAATCGCAGTGTTTTAAGTTTTGGAGAGCTTCTTTGGTCGAAGGCTTTAGAGCAAGGGAGGGAACGAAACTCCCGGGAACTGAGAATTCCTCCTTCTTTGGACGCAGAGTTGAGCAGAAATAAGCACCCCAGGCTGCGTCCGCATGAAGCACAAAGCTGAGTCCCGTCAACTAACAGGTGGATTGGTTTAAGACGAAAATAGGACGTGCTTCGCAACAGAGGGAGAACTTACTTCTGGGCTATCACGCAGTGAAACGATCTTGTCCAATGGATCACATGCACCGTGTTCAGTGGAGCCAATTATCGCGACCACAGCATACACAGCTCTCTTAGCTGCCAAACAAGCTTTAAGTTTGGTTTTGAGGTCCTCGACGTTAATCCGAGCGCCATTATCCACATCGACATCTATTACATTCTTGGAACCGATACCAAGAACAGCTGAGGGTACAATGAATATCCGATGTCACTTAAAAGCGATATCTTACCTGCAGCCTTGGGCCACGAATAGTGCTTCGCGGTGCTAATGAAGTAGACCATCTCATTAAGTTTGGTCTGGGCGGTGTTGAATTCCTGGAAGATGTCCGAGTCTTTGCCGGCGGTCTGAACAAGATATTCCTCCAAGCTATTTTGAAGGGATTGGGACGTAATGCCATACACTTTGCGCAAGCGATCTGGGATGTTAAGAACCACACCCGGGGGTATGTTCAGTAATTCCCATGACGTGAGATCCTTGAAAAACTTTGTATCGTCGTCGCGGAGACGGAAGGTGCCTGCGATAAATTCAAGAGGGCGGCCTTTTTTCATTGCCAGCCGCAAGGACAAGGGGTAAAATTTGAGGTTGCGGGCTAATATATTCAAAATCAACGGATGTTCGGTAATATGGAACAATAGTCGAGTTACCGGCCCACATGGACTCTAGATTTGCTACACTTCCATCGCAAGTGATATGGCCCCAGCCAACGGGAGAGGCAGCGATGTCAATGTTGTATCCCACCATTTCAGACAGTTGTTGGCCAACGTTGATTTCGAGAACGGTTGTCAGAGGCGAGGCTTCGGTAGCAACATTGTTCGGATTGTCTGCAATTGAAGGCTTTATGTAAGAAGGTACTACTTTGAGATACGGAGACAAAGAAATTTACACATCATGGCCATGAGATATCCGGCAATGCCGGGCATTGTCGTATCCATGTTCATGTGGGCATTGTAACGGGGGTTCCAAAAGGAACGGAGTGCGCAGCGAGCTGAGGGCAAGCTGGTTCACGACATATTTGAGCTTGTTGATATTTCCTGTAACAAAAATTATTGAAGACTGTCGCGCAAGTTATTAATAAAAGAGTACTTACTCTGGAAAAGTGTTGACGCCTTCATGGATGGGGTGATAAAGTCGTCATCATTCGGGAAGTAAGCTGCACGGGCTTTGGCTTGTTCGTACAGCAAACCTTGGAAGATCCTTTCGAGGACCTCAAAGTTTTCTGCATGTGGTCCAAGAAACCAGGCGCCAACCGCATCATGGTTATTTCCGTATGTTGTAGCCATTGATCTGAATAAATTCAAGAGGGGAATTGATTGGATTCTGGGTCGCGACCTCCGCACTTAAATGCACTACAGGAGGTGTCATGAGATCACTCCACGCTGCAAAGTATCTGTGGAAGTGCCGAGTGGGAGAGTGATAGTGACATCAGAACCGATGCGATCCGTCTTCTTACCGCACTTTGACGTCAAGAATATTGGATCCATACACCAGGAAAACGGCAAGTGTGAAGCTGTGAAGTGTCTAGCAGAGTCGGCGGCGTCTTGGAAGCCTTGGTCACATGCAGTCGCAGTCCTGCCCTAAAGCAGATGCCAAACATTCCGACATGGTATCCAGTACCGAACCAATCGCGGACTCGGAGGATCAATGGTTCCGAGTTCTGATCTGAAGGTCTATCTATTAGGCAAACCCCTCTGCACTTTGTAGGGCTTGGTTTGTTTATATGTTGGTTCCCCAACACCTCCAGATCCGGTGCCAGAAGGTTGACTGAACCATTCGGAAGTCGGTCGATCACTTCTTGACTAAGGGCAGGTGCAAGGACTCCGTGTCAGTCACCAGCTCATACTTAGTTTGAGGTAGATTTGCTAGCGGGGGTGTCTCATTGAGGATCTCAATCATAGCCCCGTCTACCTCGTTATCTTCTTCCGTGTCGCCGGTACGATCGATTGTGGGAGCGTCGTCCATTGTTTATCCTCATTCGGACGTCCTCGGTACTGTGCACCTTTCCTGTGTTTCGTGGTTCTAATGTTGTTGGACACACGGAAATCGCTTTCCTTGGAAGGCGACCTTGCATATTGCTGGTTGCTTGCTTCTGTCCCGTTTCGTGAAGTACGGGCCCTGAGAAACACCGGGTGATCATCAGAAATTACTGTAACGAAGGAGTCGGGGATTGGCGTAAATACTACGATGATAGGAATCACAGAAGCTTCATTTCGGTCACAACACTTGTATTGAACCGTAACCCATGACATGGATGACAATTGAAGTGTTTGACGTTTGACGGTTTGACCTAATTGCTGTAAGAGCATCACCACTTGCATACACAACCTCGACACATGACTCGGACCTGTTCCATGATCCATCGTCACATCGACTTAGCCGGTTACTAGTAGCGTATGGCTCCTTAATACGTCTATATCGGCGATATCTGTGTGGGACAGATTGTGATGATGAGCGCAAAGAATCGCGGAGGATCTCCAGATCACGATTCATACATTCATGAGTGAGCGCTAGTGAGCAGCTTCTCTTACTCTTAGAATGTCGAATTGGGGTCAGGTAGTGTCGGATCATGATACATGATGCATGATGCTCGACGGCCTAGGTTCTCATGACTTCCAGAACTTGAGAAACCATCGTATTGGTTTCACTGTCACATCGATTGAACGTTGAACGTTGAACACCTGCAACGTGCGGTGGTTCAACTGGTTTTGGACTTGGCATGGAAGATCATCGATCGTCCTTCCAAGAATTTGACCAATCGGGCTTGAATTCAAGGTCCATACCACGTTCAAGACTCAAAACCCCAAATAGCCATTTCAAAAACCCGTTTTTCGTACGCAAAGGGAATGCTGCGTATGATGTAACTAATGATCATGGAGCTAGTAGCAGAGCCTAGTACCACCCTCCGGAAACATTCCATCTCTTATCGTGATTCGCGCCCCTGACCGTGGTTCAGTCCAATCTTCGTGCCCAGGGAAGAACTGGACCGATGGTCAAGTGCATGTGTTCAAGGTAGGAGGGACAATGACAATGCTACTTCTTTACTCTCGGCCTCATCATGCCCTCATCTTTTCTACCTTCTCCTGCATTGACGTGAGGGTGACACGTCTCCAACGCCGTACCCTGACATACACACCCTCCGTCAATCCCTTCCTTATAAACAAATCTAATTGCCGCAAAAAACGTCCCCGTCGTAGCTCCCGGTGGTTCCACCTAAGGCGCCTGGAGCAGCGAGCTATAGGCCTTGGCCAAAGGGGCATCGAATGCATTCGCAAACAGATATCGCAATTTGGGGGGGATATAACTTACGATCAGCGTCTGTGGGGAGATATGGATCCCAGCACTCATCAGATACTGTTCGTGTGCGAGCGCGCACCGCGTCTTCAAACAGTGGCGGAAGAAGCACGTGAAAAGTCGAATCCGAGCCAGCGTACAGTACATTCTAGTGAGGACATCGTCACAATTAATTGTTAGTAACAACGAACGAACAGGGACAGTGCTGTACATAAGTTTGTAGAGCTCGAGCACTGGTAGCGCCGTCAGTGTGAGCGCATACACGACGGGCAGGAGAGGATAAGCGGAGCCCACTTATGGTCAACTAAGGGATCAAATAGTGTCCAATAAGTCGACAGGGTGCAGATTTTAAATTTACAGAAAACTGTCTACTTATGTCTTTCTCAATTCAATTTGTCAATAAGTAGACTATTTGTATTTAAAATTCATTAGTCGTTAACTTATTGGACATCATTTAATCCCTTAGTCGACCATAAGTGGACTCCTCTCCTTATCCACTCCTGCCCGCCGTGATAGGGAAAACGTGGCAAGGGACGGACTCGGAGTGCATCGAGTGAGATACCAATTGGGTGATACATGCGGGCACTGGCAGAAGCGAGCGTAACAATTGTAAATCTCCCGAAGGACATTTCGAACTTCGGGGAAGATTGCTACAGTAACATTGTGCTTCTTCATCTATATCCACCAAACCAAGTATCTAGTAGCGGCGCACGTGGTTGTGACCCCTCGGCGCTTCAAGTTGTCAAATGAAACGTTCGGGCGCCTCGCGTCTGCTGGTACGAAATGCGAGGGCAATCTCTCGTTCCAGATTTCGGAAAAAACATGCATCCACCCCAGGAAGCTGCAGGAAGCTTATCGAGGCGAGACGGATGAGGCTTCGGAGTTTGCCTGATTGTGGGAGTGAGTTGACCTGAGTTGACCTGAGAACGGCGGACCGGGATGCACCGCTCGCCTTAACGTGCAAGACGTCCTGTGTGTTAGCACTGGCACCTATATCGATATCAAGGTGTAAAAAAAAGTGAAAGAACTAATACTACTAGTCCTTGATATAGAGTATATCAAGGGCTAGTATTACGTCTTCTGGATCCCTCCCTCACGTTGGATTTTTTTCCCCTTTGACCCGCACACTTCTCACTGGACGTGCCCGACCTGTGGATGGCGGCGGTTCGGGTAACTTTTGAAATCGCCACTGCGGACCCATGCGTCTGCAATACGGGAGAGCCGATGAAGGGCCAACAGCATCTCACACCATAACGCCAGAAATCCTAGATGCACACCAGTAGACAAGTCAAGAGCAAGGCCTGTATTACGGATCGACCGTCGACAACAAAGTATATCAACACCTTTGCAAGACAGAATGGGCGAAGAAGAAAAAAGTACAAAGAGACGGAGACGGAGACGGACAGATCATCCCAAGGGAACTGAAACAAAAAGTGGTACTTTTATTTCCGTTTTTTCGTTCCTTGTAATCAGTTTTCAAGTGGAAGGGGAGGCGGGGCATCGGGCTGTGGCGCAAAGATTACGTCGAGTGGAGGTGACGTTTGGCTATCTTCCCCGAGCAAGGTCGCGATGATGCTCCGGCCCGCGAACGAGCGACCCGCAAGCGCTTTCATGCCTGACAGAGCTCCCATGGAATCCACGAACTTGACGTAAACGCGTCCGACCCCGTTCGCCTGGTCACTTGGATGGTGTCCCCTTCCATGAGACGGGCGTGGAATGCGTACATCCTCGACAGCACCGTATTTCGAAACCTCTGACCGGACGTCGTCCACAATCTCCACGTACTCATCGTCGTCAACCAGGTCGTCAGGAGTGACCATGTTGAGCATAAGAAGTACACGCGCGTCGTCCTCTGAAACGTCGCCGGCGGGCATGATTGGCCGGGGGATCTCTGGGAACTGCTCGTACGGCAAGTCGGGGAAGCCGGGCTGACCGGCTTTAGCACCGACTGATGCACGCTGGATGACCAGCTGGCGATCGCCAAGTGTCATGCCGCTGAGTGCGGCAATGGCAACATCAGTGACGGCAGGATCGACATATTCGAAGAATGCGAAGCCCTGCTTTACAGCTCAATCATTGAAATAGCCGCAATTTCAATCTCAATAAGCACGCACCTTTGAAGGCCCAGTTCCATTGTCGCGCACGAGATTGAATGCCTTGAGCTCGCCAAAACTCTTCAGTAACTCCATCACCTGCTCTTCATTGAGGTACGATGGAAGGCCACCGACGAATACTTTGTTGGCCGAGTCTGGTACGTTAGTCGAGACCACGCCAGGTACATGGAAGCTGGCGGGCCCGGACATTTCCATACCACCGTAATCTTTTGGTCGGCGAATCTTGAGTGGGCCATTAAGAAACATAATCCCATCAAAGGCCATGGCAGCGGTGGCATCCTCAGCGCTGCGGAACTGCGAAGCCTCAAAACGAGAATGCTGTAAAATTCATAAAGAACGTACCTCGACGAACGCATAGCTTTTTTCATAATTGCACTGCACAGCGAGGACCGGGTTCCCGGGTGCGCCAGTACCGATCTTCATCTCTGTCATCTTATTATTGAAGAAGTCGGCGAGATTCTGTTCGTTGATCTCTGGGGTGATGCTTCCAATGTACAGGCGGCGAGACTGACGAGACAGGTTAGGGTTCACTGCCATCCCCATGCCAAACGTGGGCACAGGCATTGGCGGGGGAAGACCGGGAACTGCCAGAATAGGCGGGATCTGCGTGCGATTCGCGCCAGGAAGGTTGAAAAGCCCTAAATTGGGGCATTAGCAACAGCTGACAAACACATCCTACTGCGATCCGCACCGGTTTGTTTCGCCTGCATCGCAGAGTACTGCTCATAGCCCGGGGCATGGACGTCCCAACCACTAGCCTTGCGCTTCCGTTGTGACAGCGTGACAGTGCCCACAGGTGTAGGTGAGCGACGATCTGGCGAGCCACCGTTACGCTCGCGGCCGCGGCCACGGCGGGCACCACGTGAGGGGCTCTCCTCGTCCTGGCCGGCGTATTGCCGACGTCGGTCGTCTTCACGTGGGTACTCCCGTCGGCGTTCTTCCTCGTAGCGCGGGCGTCCTTCATCGCGATAACGACCCCGTTCACGGTCCCTGTCGCGTTCACCGCGGTCTGGGCGTTCCCGCTCACGGTGAGAATAGCGTTCACGATCGTCTCTGTCTCTCCTGCCCCGGTCCCTGTCCCGGTCCCTATCCCCACGATCGCGGTCGCGGTCGCGATGGTCTTGGCGAGAGGAGCGGTGACGTTCCGAGTCACCATGGTGGTGATGATGATGAGAGCGGTCTGTGAAAGGGAGAGAAGAAAAGAGGTGAGCACGGTGCTGGAAATCTGTCTGTTAGTAGAAGGTGCGCCGGTCGACTGGTAATGAATCGAAGGGAACAAGGATTCTCGAAGCTAGCTAGCTGGTGCGGGTGGAATGCACCATAAGTGGATTGTGTCGGGTTAAAGAAAAAGAGGGAAAAAAGGTAGTCACCTCTATCACCACCGTAAATGTCAACTACAGAGAATTACTATTAGTCTTTTCTGACCAGACGGTGGGGGTATCGTACTGACCTGCGTCCGCCATGTTGTACTGCTGTAGAGGAAGGAGGAAGAGTTGAGTTGACAAGTCAGACCCGGGACACCCGTCGGTGATAAATCGGAAGTCCCCGAACACCGATCACTGCCACTGATAAAGTCAGCCAGAGCGCAGCCCAGCCAAACCCAGAGCACTCTTTGCTCAACGAACGACATGAAGGTCGCAGAAGTCCCATATGCCGTTGATGCAGAACTTCCCCTTTCGTATGATGAGCTTCAGGTTCGTCTTTGTTTGTTCTTCCCAAGGCTTATGATCTGAGATGAACCGTCATTATTCATGCCTAGGTTCTACGCACGCAGTACGAAAAGGAAGTAGCCAATTCCCATGTCACCATTCAAACAAAGTTCAATTACGCATGGGGTCTCGTCAAGAGTCCAGTTCGTGAACACCAAGTAGAGGGTGTACAAATCCTCGCAGGTCGTCGTTGTCCATACCAGGAATTTTTTCTTCGTCCTTACGATTGATTCCCGCAGACATATACCGCTCCGAGCCTACCAGGAGACGAGAGTGTTTGTACTATCTAGCGTTGGGTCATTACAAAATGGGTAACTATGACGAAGCGAAGAGTTTCAACTGTGAGCGCCCATCGCCGTTCGTTTCGCTTGCTTGGCACTAATAAACCACAAACCACAACAGCTCGTCTCCTAGAAAAGGAACCAACGAATATGCAGGCACAGTCTCTTGACACTCTCATCGACCAGGCCGTTAAACGGGGTATGTTACCCACTTTCCATTCCCCACAAGTTGGCTGACTGCGCACAGAGGGATATATTGGCATGGCCATTGCAGGCGGTGCTGCGGCTGTGGGCACACTTCTATTAGCAGGTTTGGTTCGTCGTGCCGCGCGCAAGTAATGCACTCATGATACACGTTTATGATCTGTCGCACGCACGTCTTCCTGTTCTCCGTTTATCTCGCCACCAGTCCAGTATCTGTCGCCATCACTCCCCTCTCTGTCTTAATGCTATTATTTCTTGACAACGAAGGTTATACATCAGACCAACAAGCAATCCTTCTTTCGGGGTTTCTCGTTAGGATACGAAGTAGACTCTTCGGCGAGCTTTTGGGTATTCACAATTCAGAGACGGCTTCGACTCGGCAAAGCATAACGTTTGGTCTTCTCGTAACCACTATCGATGCTATGTTGAAGCACCTCCCTCTGGGAATCGAGACCGCAGTTAGATCATTGTTCCAGGTTTCATCCACTTCACCTGGGCCGTTGGTTGTCCGTCCTGGGTGCGAATCAAATCAATTACACGTTACCATTCGCTATTCAGCTGCCAGTGAGTCTTCTTTGGCTGAGGACCAGAAATGATGCGGAGGAATCAATCAGTAGCAAGAACTTTCTAAGGCCTCAGTTCGGGACGCCCATCTGGGCTTAAAGTGGACATACACTTGAGAAGCTTCATATGGTCCTCTTACCCGTTTACGTGGTTGTACTGAGGAGCTCGACCAGGGAAAAGGACGTCATATTTCACACTATCCAGAGATATCGGTACCCCACACAATGTCTATCTCGTGTGTGCAAACCCTGCCTAGGCATGCAACTCCATCCCCAAACGGGAATCCCCTAGTCAAACAACACTCGATCAAAGTACACAAGAAATACTGAATACTACTAATTTGATGGCCGCGACGTTGTAAATCCGCTGCTTCTGAAACACTGAGGGCCGTACAGTGAAAGCTGATTAGCGCTGATTCCTTATTTGTGAACGTGAGATGGGCGTGACTTACATCCCAGTGCCAGTGGTGTATTGCCTTGCTATCGGCGTCTGGAAACCCACGGGGAAACTACTCTAATATAAAGGGCCAAAGGGTATGTGATCTCTTGCCCAATTTCGATCTCACCGACCACTGTCTACTCAACAGCGCGAACGACAAACAACTCTCTGCACGGTCGCCGCTGGGCATATAAGTGTCGATCATCATGCAATTGCGGGATAGTTTGGATTTACTGATGACTAGTGCAGCAACACTCTAGAACGGAGCAGCCGAAAGCAGAATTGCAACTCTTGAGCGAGACGCAACAGGAAGTCCTGCCAGCCCAACGGAAAATGCATGCACTTGTAAAAATATACCGTATCAACGTTTGACCCCCTTTCAAACTTGGACTTTACCATCCACGGATCCTTAGAAGGAATCCAGAGCTCGCTTATCCGACATCATTTTCACGTCTTCGCCTGTCCACAGCATCGTCGCTTCGCGTATCTCTCGTGTTGCTACAGGAGCCACGAGCACGAAGTCGACTATGAGAAGATGCGAACGACTGTTTTGTACCACACTCATTCTCGTCGGATGTGTCGGGTGCCTGTGGATCATGACGAAAAATGCTGTCAGTCGGGTATTCAAGGTGAGCGTTCAGTCGCGAAAACGAAAAGAAGAGACGCAATATCAAAACGAACGAAAGTGAGCTATATACTATCATTGACTGGACATTTAAAGGCAAACGAAAAGGTCAACGCACTATCTAGCACACAGTTACAGATGAAGCTAGAGACAATGTCAGTTGACGTATCGTTTCGCTTGGGTGCGTCAAGGCCGTGGACACCAGTCACTGATGGGAATCCTGTACTCGGCATCAATCCATAGAATATGGAAAGTATCGCATCTGAGACATGCAACTGCCATCCTGTGTCAACTGAATCCGAGTCGGAACGGAAATCATTAAGCACTGCCAAGAGGTATGCAAGCGTAACCCAAAAGCCCCGGAGCGACTCGGATAACAGCGCAACGCACTGTTTAAATATGTGCTCCTTTGATGGCTTGATAGCCGAAGGCGGTGTGCGAGTGCTAGCGAGGCTTGTAGTTCGTGAGAGAGAGACACTGGCCCAATGATAGCATTCATAAGTAAACGGGCGTAAGCGGCAACTCGATGAGGATGCGGATGTTCAGATGATAGGAATCGTCGATGCCTGAGGATGTCTCGCTAGTAAAGCCTCATTGACGATTCCAGCACCAAAGGATAAAAATCTGCTTTGAAAGTGTTCTAAACTAAGTTCCGAAGGTAAATTACGAAGACAAACTTGGGCAACAACATCCAGCGTTCCTCCCATATGTACCTCGCACAATCGAGACACCCTAGCATGAGTAGCACTTTACGTGCTAGGACGCCCAACATTCAGAAATCCATCGTGTTCGCAGGACCACGCGACTCGGACCCCGGTTTCTTTAGTTTGGGGGGTATCCTGAGAGGTCGCGCAAGGACGTGCCATCACCACGGCGGAGAAATATTGCTATTCAACAGAACGGTTGGTGGGTAGGAGGCAGAGGGAGGCAAAAACCTGAACTTACGGCTCAAAGTCAACCACACTCCGCAAATCCATCTGGGCCGCGTCCACCGTGTCAACACCATTGACGATACGGGAAATACGACGCGAGACCTTCGCTTTGCCTCTCATTTCAGTGTCGGCAGCTTTAAGATTCTCCGACTGAGATTCCGCGCTCGGCGCATTCGAGATCGTTGACCAACGGTCCGGGTCCGAGTCTGACTCTGTCGACGACCCTAGGCTCGACGGCGCCGTATACCAATCTTCAGACTCTGCTGACCACCACTCCGGGCTCGACGGCGGCCAATGCGAATCTTCGGCCTCTGAGCTCGGCGGTGGCGCATCACTATCTAACTCCATCGATCCATGGTCGGAATCTGCTAGGCTTGTATGCGTTAAATATGAATCATCGTCTGACTCTGTCGACCCAAGGATGATGCTATCTGCTGGGCTGTGTGGTAGCTGTACGGCTGCCAGATTTCGATTTCCCCACACATTCTCGTAGTGCCACAAGCGATCCCACAGAGCATCCAAGCCTTCGCCCAGAATCCGCTTCTCCAACACAGTTATCATGTCCTCGGGAACGTGCACCACGTCGACGTATGCTTGTCGCTTCTCCTTTACCAGCACGGGAGCCGCGAGAGCAAAGGTGATTACAGTAAGGATAAGAATGACCCGAGAGGCTATGTTGTCTTGATGCATTATTGTGGGATGTGTGACGTAGATTAGATGACGTTGTTGAGTCGAGCAGTGTATGTGGGCGTTCAACGTTCAATCGTCAAAACAAAGAGTGGACAATAAGTTCAGAACAAACGAAAGTGGACTAAACATTAGAGAAGGTGACGGGTTAGCTGGTTAAAGCGAAGGGAAAGGGATACCCACTATCCAGTACCCGGAACGTAACCGAACGTTAAAGCGAGCGAGGTGAGCAAAGGCGCTAGAAAAAACGTCGAGGGTTTACATTTTATAAAAAGAATCAGATCTAAGATACATAATGCTAGCCAGGCAAGAGTTCCCCACCTGGAAGTACAGGTGATGAAAGTCGCTGTTCCACATCGCCGATTAGCGGAACGACCACGTCCACCTCCGCGGAAGCACTTTGAAAACTCTAATTGGTTGATGTTGGATATTTGTGGCGTTATTTGTGACCTGATGATGGATTCAAACGGTAATTGCCCAGTGATGCGGAGGCTCGGAAATGAAGCTATGAAGTGGCGACCAGGATCTGAGCGGAGTCAGCGGACCGACCGTTGTGTTCGTCAGAATTTGCAAATATGATCAGGCGGCACTGTCCGGTTCCACGGGTGACGGAGTCGCTAGTAAAACCTCTATGATGATTCCAGCACCAAAGGGTCGAAAATCCGCTATCAAAGCGTTCTAAACTAAGTTCCGAAGACAAGCTGCGATTCAGCCTGCGAAGACAAAGAGACGAACTTGGCCAACAACATCATCCGGCGTTCCTCCCAGAGGTACCTCGCAACGAGCCTCTCTAGTATCCTGCATGCTAGGAAGCCAAACGTTCAGAATTCCATCGGATTCGCAGGTCTATGGGATCTTGGTTTCTTTAGTTTTGGTGGAATCTGAGATCTGAGAGGCCGCGTAGATGTGCCAGAGAGAAACGGGAGAAACTTACGGCCCGGCAACCGCACTCCGCAACTCCATCTGAGCCGCGTTCACCCTCGTCCGAGTTTCAACACCCCTGGCGGTGCCGGAAATACGACGGAAGACCTTCGCTTCGCCTTTCATTTCAATTTCAGAGTCGGCAGCTTTAAGACTCTCGGACTGGGATTCCGTGCTCGGTGCATTCGAGATCATGGACGACTCTGCCAGTGGGTTCGTCAGCGGCAAATGCGAATGTCCGGACTCTGAGCTCCTCGGCGGCGTATTATCATTTAACTCCATCGACCTTGCCACGTTCGGTGGTGGTACATGCACCTCCGGCACATGTACTTTGTCTGGGTTTGGTGGTGGCACATTCGATGACGGTGGAAGGTCTTGCATTGGTACCGCTGTCGGATTTCGATCTCTCCACACTTGCGGTGGTGGCGCAGATTTTCCCAACACATTCAAGTAGTGCCACCAGCCTTCCCACAGCGCATTGAAGTCTTCATACAGAGTCCGCTTCCCCAATGCGGTTATCACGTCCTCGGGTATGTGCACCCCATCAACGCGCGATTGACGCTTATCTTGTACTAGTGCAGGAGCCGCGAGAGCGAAGGTGATGACAGTAAGGATAAGAAGGATCCGAGAGGCTATGTTGTAACGATGCATGATTGTGGGGTTAGACGACGTTGTTGATATGTAGGCGTTCAGTTGTCAAAATCAAAGGTGGACAATAACTTCAGAAGAAACGAAAGAGGACTAAGATTTAGAAAAGGTGATAGATTAGCCGGTTAAAAGAGAAGGGAAAGGCACACGCACTATCCAGTACCCAGGAACGTCAAGGCGAACGAGTTGAACAAAGGCGATAGAAAAATCGTTGAGAGTTGACATCATGATGTTTATATACTGCATACTGCATGTTCATGTACTGACGCGGCGGACATAACTGGAGTTCCCGATGGGTGCTCCTCAGAATCAAAGTGTCAGATATAAAAAGAATCACATCTAAGATACATAATGCTATCCAGGCAAGAACTCCCTAGTACAAGTGATGAAGTTGTTGTTCGTCATGACCACGTCACGCACGTCCACCTCGGCGGAAGTGCAGGCCTGATGGTAGATTCAAGTGGGTCTTCCATCTTGGGTAAGGACCTTTGGGTAAGACCCAACATTAGCGTTAAGTATTTATATCGCCAGTGCTCACTCAGGTTCAAGTTCATGGTTGACATACGTTGACTTACACACGGCATCCCCCGCTGCTTGCTAATTGGCTTTCCATATCAAGCGCCGGTCCGGTCCAGCCATCGGCCTGATCATGCTATTTTCTGATGCTGAACACAGCGTCCAGTTCGCTGGTCGCCACTTCATTTCTGAGCTTCCACATCAATTCCCATTTGAATTCACCATCAGGCCTGGATCAGAATTATCCAACATCAACCTGAATTAGAGTTTTCAGAGTGCTTCCGCCGCCGAGGTGGACTTAGTTATTCTGTTGACCGGCGATGAGGGACAACGACTTCATCGCTTCATCGCCTGTACTGGGAAACTCTTGCCTGGCTGGCATTATGTATCTTAGATGTGATTCTTATAAAAGCAGCTCGGCGTTTTTCTATCGCCTTTGCTCAGCTCGCTTGCCTTAACGTTCCTGGGTACTGGATAGTACGTGCGACTTTCCCTTCACTTGAACCGGCTAATCTTCACCTTCTCTTTAGTCCACTTTCGTTTCTTCTGAACTTATTGTCCCCTTTTTGTTTTTGACAACTAAACTCCTCACATCACTACTCCACTCAACAACGTCGCCTAATCCACGTCACACATCCCACATTAATGCGTCGGTACAACATAGTCTCTCGGATCCTTCTTATCCTTACTGTCATCACCTTTACTCTCGCTGTTCCTGTGGTGCAAGAGAAGCGTCAATCATGCGTCGATGAGGTGCACGTACCCGAGGACGTGATATCCATGTTGGGAAAGCGGACTCGAGAGCAAGACTTGGATATGCTGTGGGATGGCTTGAGGTACTACGACCGTGTGTGGGGAAATCGAAATCGAAATCAGGCGGGCGTACATCTGAATGAACCTGCACCGCCACCGGATGTGCCACCACCGAATCCAGCAGAAATGCATGTACCAGAGGTGCCTGCGCAACCACAGGACCCAGCAGGAGTCCAGGTGCCAGAGGTGCATGTGCCACCACAGCACCCAGCAGGAGTCCAGCTGCCAGAGGTGCATGCGCCACCACAGCCTGAGAACCCAGCAGATTCCGACCGTGAATCGATGGATTTGGATAGTGATGCGCCGCTGAGCTCAAAGTCCGGAGATCTGCATTCGACGCCGACAAGTCCAGAGTGGTCAACAGAGTCTGAAGATTGGCATACGGCGCCGTCGAGCCTAGGGTCGCCGACAGAGTCGGAGTCAGAGTCGGACCATTGGTCAACGATCTCGAATGCGCCGAGCGCGGGGTCTCAGTCCGAGAATCTTAAAGCTGCCGACGCCGAAATGAGAGGCAAAGCTCAGGTCTCCCGTCGTATTTCCGAGTCCGGTGGTGTTCACACGGTGAACGTGGCTCAGATGGAGTTGCGGAGTGCGGTTGACCGCCGGTCCGTATGTTTCTGCCTCCCCTCCGCTGCCACGTCCTTACATGGCTTCTCAGATTCCACCAAAACTAAAGAAACCGGGGTACCGTGGTCCTGCGAATCCGATGTATTTCTGAATGTTGGGCATCCTAACATTCAGGATGCTAGAGAGGCTGCGACGATTGTGCGGTACCTCTGGGAGGACCGCTGGATGATGTTGGCCAAGTTTGTCTTCGCGGCTTGTCTTCGGAACTCAGTAGTTTAGAACGCTTTGATAGCGCATTTTGACCCCTTGGTGCTGTAATCATCACTGAGGTTTTACTAGCGACTCCGTCACCGGTGGACAGTGCCGCCTGATCACGTTTATAATAACTATATTTAGGCAAATTTCTGATGTTGAACACAGTGGTCGCCCAGATCATGATCGCCACTTCATTTCTGAGCCTCCGCATCAATTACCGTTTGAATCCACCATCAGGCCTGCATCAGACATTACGCCACAATATCCAAGATCAACCCGAATTAGAGTCCAAAGTTCCGCCGAGGTGGACGTGGTCATTCCGCTGACCAGGAGATGAGGGACAACGACTTTCATCACCTATACTAGGGAACTCTTGCTTGGTTAGGATTATGTATCTTCGATTTGATTGTTTTATTACGCATTGATTCTGTGGAGCATCTATCAAGAACCTATGTCCGCAGTGTCAGCTCATACACATAGTATAAAAACATCATGATGATAACTCTCAACGCCTTTTCTAGTGCCTTCGCTCAAATCTCGTTCCTGGGTACTGGATAATGCGTGTGCCTTTGCCTTCATTTTTAACTGGCTAATTCATTACCTTTAGTCCACTTTTCGTTTGTTCTGAATTTATTGCCCACTTTTTGTTTTGACAACTGAACATACGCGGCTCCATCGTCAGCTGGACTCAACAACATCATCTAATCCACGTCAACATCCCACAATAATGCGTCGGATCCTTCTTATCCTTACCGTCATCACCTTCACTCTCGCGGCTCCTGCAATAATACAAGATAAGCGTCAATCGTACGTCAATGTGGTGCACACACCCGAGGACGTGATATCCGGGTTGGGGAAGCGGACTCTGGAGGAAGAAATGAATATGCTGTGGAAGTACTACAATAATGTGTGGCGAAATCGAAATCCGGCAGTCTTACATCCGCAAGGACCTGCGCTGCCAGTGCCACCAAATGTGCCACCACCGCACCCGGCAGAAATGCATGTGCCAGAGGTGCATGTGCCGCCACCGAATCTAGCAGAAGTGCAAGTGCCAGAGGTGCATGCGCCAGCACAGGGCCCAGCAGATTCCAACCATGAGCCTACGGAGTCAAATGGTGATGCGCCGCTGGCGAGCTCAGAGTCCGGACATTCGCATTCGACGCCGGCGATCCCAGAGGGGTCAACAGAGTCTGGAGATTGGCGTACGGCCGCTACAGCGCCGTCAAGTCTAGGGCCGTCGACAGAGTTGGAGTCGGGCCTGAACCATTTGTCAACGATCTCGAATGCGCCGACCGCGGAGTCCCAGTCCGAAAATCTTAACGCCGCCGACGCCGAATTGAAAGGCAAAGCTCAGGTCTCCCGTCGTATTTCCGAGTCCGGTGGTGTTCACACGTGAACGTGGCTCAGTCACTGAGCCACTTGGAGTTGGGGAGCGCGGTTGACCGGGCCGTAAGTTTCTGCCTGCCTCTTTCCCTTCCGCTGGCACGTCCTTCTTACACGGCTTTTCTCGATCTTAGATTCCCCCAAAACTAAAGAAACCAGGGTTCAGTGGTCCTGCGAATCCGATGGATTTATAAATGTTGGGCATCCTAGTATACAGGATACTACAGTAGAGAGGCTCGATTGTGCGAAGTACCTCCGGGAGAACGCTGGATGTTATTGGCCATGTTTGTCTTCGCGGCTTGCCGAACTTAGTTTAGAACGCTTTGATAACGAATTTCGACCCTTTGATGCTGGAATCATCATTGAGGTTTTACTAGCGACTCCGTCACCCGGACAGTGCATGTCCAACCATATTCGGCAAATTTCTAATACTGAACACAGTCGCTCAGATCATGCATGGTCGCCACTTTATAGCTTCATTTCTGAGCTTCCGTATCAATCCCCGTTTAAATTCACCGTTGGCCTGCATCTGACATTACGCCACGAATATCCGACCGAATTAGAGTTTTCAAAGTGCTTCTGCCGAGGTGGACCGGGGATGAGAATAACGGCTTGTTCACCTGTACTAGAGAAGAATCCTAGATGTGATTCTTTCATATAAAAATATCATGATCTCAACTTCAACCTCTTCTAGCGCCCCAGAGATCGTTAGTCCTCACTTGGGCACGAAGGAGGCGATGATGACATCGATGACCCCGCAGGATTTCGTCCGCTCTAGTAGTCTCGACTAATTTTGATGCCATCACCCACTGCTTCTTATTTCCACTCCACTCAATCGAAAGAGTAGGATTGCAGTTGACGTGCTTGGCGGATGGAGAGACTACGCCAAATCGGATATCGAGCTGCCAGTAGAGGTCGGATCTTGATTGTTGTGACTCGGAGAGCAGGAATAGCAAAGGAGAAAAGGCGAACCCTCTTATGCGACGTTGGTCAGTTGCGAATGGGGCGAGAAGGGACAAGGTGCCACATGTACATTGCTATTGATACGGTGGGACTCGGACTGAATCGTGAACTGATCATGATCCGGGCATGATATCGGTCAATGACAGTGGCTTTGAAGGTATTTATATCAACACTAGCGGTGGCCCGTGCTGCGCCCGGGCCCAGCTAGCCGAGCGACCCCCCAGTCTGAGGCTGAGAAGGCCCCAGTGAGTATGAAGCCCCCGAGAGGAAGTAAGAGGGGTCTGCTTAACAGAGCAAAGCGTTCGCGCTGACGATGTTTCACTGAGCGATAACCCTATTGGTGAGTGGATGCACAACAGGATCAGGTTGGGGAAACGTGGTGAGGGCGGCAGGTTGAGTGTGTTGATGTCTACGCTGTTGAAAACGCCGAAGATAAAGGACGAGATGAGAATGAAACTGACAACAAACCATAGCGACTGGTTGGGATTCTGAGCATGGTCTCTTCCGCACTGTACCATTGGTAAGCCATGAGAAACAGCCTGGAAAAGAAGATGGCCCAGCTGTAGTCCTGTCATAATGGGGAGGCACGTCGAGGTGATGGTGATCGCGATGTGCACTTTCACAGTGTTTTGCTTGTTCAGGGGTGTCTCGATTTGGATACATGTTGGCCATAGGGTGGTGAGTTTATCTCGGATATCTCGGGGTGAGTTTCCAATTGACAGCTTTATATCATAGTAGATGTTTTGATGAAGTTGAGCGCACCGCATTAGTTGGCGGCACTATTTGCACAGACAATTGAGACATGACCGGCATGACCGACAGTATCAGAGGCGGGATGGGGATCAGGCTACATGGGCGCTAAGTTTAAACCGGTCAGGGTCACCGTCTCTTGAAAGTATCGTAATTTTCAATCCAATTCAACCCAATTTTAGCTGCCCGTCACATGCTGGAGAAAGTTCGGCCCTTCGTCAATATCTCTCCCATCATATAGCTCGGACTCAGGAGCGTAGATGAACCGTAAAGTGGTCGGCATTCTAGGTGGGAGTACGTGTTTCTTTTCTCTCCCCCACCTCGAAATCCCAACGAACGACCCTGATTTGAGAATCTCCTTTCCGTTCAGACCATGTTTGTTCTGACTGAATCCTAATGACATCCTTGCTCTCCCTCCCTCCTTCTACTTCATCACACACAACCCACTCACACGACGGCCACTATAATGACGACCACTTAAAGGCGGTGGCCAGCTTGGCCGCATGCTGGCCGCCTCAGCATCGCTTTTAAACATCCCAGTCGTGATTCTAGACGTGGGTTCCTCAGCACCCGCCAAGCAGATTCTCGCACCAACGACCACCCATCTCTCGCACATCGACGGCTCATTCACAGACCCGACCAAGATCCGTGAGCTCGCCACCAAGGTGGACGTGCTCACAGTCGAGATAGAGCACATAGACGTTGACATGTTAGACGAGGTGCAGCGTACGGAGGAGATGGGGGTAGAAGTGCACCCGGCGCCATCGACGATCCGTACCATTCAGGATAAGTTCAAACAAAAGGTGCACCTCCAATCCCACGCACTCCCCATCGCGCCTTTCCTCGAGATCGTCGAACCGTCCATTCAAGGGCTTAAAGAAGCAGCCGCGCTCCTCGGCCTGCCGTTAATGCTCAAAAGCAAGACGTTGGCCTACGACGGGCGCGGAAATTTCGTCCTTCGCGATCTTTCGCATGTCCAAGACGCACTCGAATTTCTCAGTGGGCGCCCGCTCTACGCGGAGAAGTGGGTGCCGTTCGTCAAGGAGATCGCTGTTATGGTCGTGCGTACTGCCGCGGGGCAGACTTATTCTTATCCGGTCGTGGAGACGGTTCATAAAGATAATATCTGTCACCTCGTATTCGCACCCCTTCGAAGCCGAGATCCCAAGCTTGCGGCGCGCGCTCAAGAAATAGCAGAAAAGGCCGTCCAGTCCCTAAGTGGTGCAGGTATATTTGGCGTGGAGATGTTCCTTTTGGCGGACGGTGTGTTCAAACTACATTTTTATTCTTAAGGAAGCCACACTGACGTTCAAAAGGCCAAATCCTCGTGAACGAGATTGCGCCTCGACCCCATAACTCGGGCCATTACACCATCGAAGCGTGCGAGACCTCCCAATACGAAAATCATCTCCGCGCCATCCTCTCCCTCCCCATCGGCTCGACCGCGCTCAAAGTACCCTCCGCCGCCATGCTCAACCTCATCGGCTCGTCGAACGATGCGTCCGAGCTCCTCGACTTTGCCTATTTCGCGCTCGGCGTGCCTGGTGCGAGCGTGCACCTCTATGGCAAGGCAGAGTGTCGTAAAGGTCGCAAGATGGGACACATAACCATAACTGCGGACTCGGATGCCGAGATCCGCGCTCGTCTCCGCCAATTGCTGGAGCGTCTCCCGGGTGGTGATGCCTCTGACATTGATCTATATGCACCTGAGGCACCGCAGCCGGGTTCGGGGCTCTCCCACAAGCAACCTTTGGTCGGTGTCATTATGGGCTCAGACTCGGACCTTCCCGTGATGTTACCAGCCGCGCATATGCTCGATCGCTTCCGCGTGCCGTACGAACTGACGATCGTCTCCGCCCATCGCACGCCAGACCGATTGGTAGAGTACGCGCGGTCTGTGGCGGCGCGAGGGCTCCAAGTTATTGTAGCTGGCGCGGGCGGCGCGGCTCACCTCCCTGGTATGGTCGCTGCGATGACTGCATTGCCCGTGATTGGTGTCCCCGTCAAAGGGAGCTCACTCGATGGAGTGGATTCGCTGCACAGCATCGTACAGATGCCCGTTAGTTTAATATATTTCCCCATGATCGCCCTGCTGATGAGTTCACATTTTTGCCAGCGTGGGATCCCAGTGGCAACCGTGGCCATTAACAACGGGGTGAACGCGGGACTGCTCGCCGTGCGCATTCTGGCGGCTGGTAATCCGCGGTTGGTACGAGATATGGAAGAGTACCTGAAGGGATTGGAGAAGGAAGTACTAGGAAAAGTAGAGAAGTTGGAGGAGATTGGCTGGGAGAGTTACCAGGTAAAGCGCACCTGAGTACAAGCTAGCGAATTTCAGTCACGTGGTGTAATGTTATTGAGTAAATAGCGGGAGAAACCGGGCCGGGAGCTAGCATATGCCTTGCACGCATTCAGCACGAGGCAAGGAGAAGATGGGGATGTATGCGGCGGGGATGCAGCCAGGCTGGGGAACGTATAAGTATTCCTCTCGGTCACCTCTGCATGGCCCTTTCCATAACAACCACGTCCTTTCTTTGCCTCTCCAAGTCCGCAGTCGCGTTTCCTTCTTCCAACGTTACGCTCTTCTCTTCGTTCTTAAAAACAGGCGTCACCCCTATGTCAGATCCTTGGCTACATATTGCTCCCAGAGACAGTAACAGCCCCATTGCACCCACACGTGAACAGGTGCGAGAAACACGCCGTCCTTCTTCCCTCTTTTCCTCTTTTGTATCTTACATCCCCTTCCAGTTTACTGTGCTTTATGTAGTGCGTTCTCTCTAATCCTTAACCCTTTCCTACCTCTATATGCTCAAGACAAAGGTATAGATAATCGTTTATGCGGTAGTGCTCTTCGGTCTGTGGACCATCCCAGGCGCACGAATGATGATCATCCCTCTTAAACTCTTTGCCATCGGCTGGCACGAACTCTGCCATGCTATATTTGTAAGCCTCGACTTTTCTATCTCGCAACCACTTCTCTGTCGACTGTTTTTTTTTACAATATAACGTAGGCCATAATGACTGGAGGGACGATAACGCGAATGTCGATAGATCCCGTGTTGGGCGGTTGCACCACAGTGCGGGACGGCCACCCTGCTTCGATCCTCTGCGCTGGTTATGTCGGTTCTACGCTAATGGGCGGCTTGCTCATTCTCGGCGGCTTCGACACTCTAGCGGCCAAGATCCTCAGCTTCGTCGCGGCCGTCGGGCTGATAGCACCTTTATCTCTGGTCAGGGATAAACTGTACGTCGTCGCATCTCGCGCGTATAAACACCGAACAAAGAATAACAGTTTGACTGGAACATACGCGTATTAGAACGATTTTACTCACGATCATCTATGAGGGTCTATTAGTGGGATTTTGGTTCATTGATCACGCGTGCGCATGAATCTTCTCTTTTTTTGGATAGTTGAATTTCTTATGGTCCATATATTTGCAGCCAGGCGCTACGGTGGTATATGCTTTTCCTTGGCATGATTCAGTAAGCTACAGTTTTAATTTGTCTACGTATTACAGTACTAAACTTCTCCGCCTATTGCCCAGCATATTATACGTTATTTGTACGTCCACGCTGCCGTAGAAGCGCTTTCCCGGCAAATTCACATCCTAAAAGGGGACATAACCGACGAAAAGTTCTTTCGGAAAGCTCACGATTCGGATTGCACCCAATTCTCATATCTCTACAAGGCTGTCCCAGCACACGGTGTGTTCTTTTTCTCTGGATTCTTCATTTCTTTTCCCCCAGCTCGTCAGAGGTGAACTATACACGACTCACTGGGCCTTGCGATGGATAGTATGGGCGATGTTCTGGATCGTATTTCAGCTCGGTTCACTTATAGGATTTATATTCCTCGGCATTGCGGCGTTTAAGCTCACGCCGGATCAAATGAACGCCGAAGCCGGTAAGTTCCAAGCCAAACTTTACTCCACTAAACCTCACACTTCCCAATGTTTGATTGCTATCAATATATTCTTTCAGCGCAATTTCTGCCAACATAGCATACATCCCTCTCTGTGTTGTCTGCTATCCGCGTTTTGTAGTTGGTTGTCGTCTTGCTTCTACACTTGTCTTTTGTTGTTTGTAGACCGTTATCGCGTGGTCACTCGTGCCATAAGCTATTACTCTCCTCTCATTTTTTCTCCTTGGCTCGGCTCAGGGTAATGGACTTTTTTTGTTCTTTTTGGTTTTTTGGTTTTTGCTAGGACCTCAGCAGCAGTACTAGCGTATCAGTGTAACATTATTTCGGTTATAGCCGAAACTTGAAGTTGGCGCTGATTTTTTCAAGATCCCCCCGCAGTGTCGTCATATCTGTGTGCGTCGAGGCGCCCTGTCCTTCCGTAAGATGCATCCCTTCATCGTGTGACACAGTGCCGAAGGTGTTTGCCTTCTATATCGTATGCGCGAGCCATCACCGCGTCATCCTCGCACTCTCGACACGTCTTCACCGAGAGCCTTACTGTAATGACTCGACCTTTTGCACATTCTATTGATCACTTTCAAAGTCTCGTTGTATCCTCATCTTAACAGGTTAGCCTCCCAAAATGGTTGCGATGAGTAGCAGTCTACATCTTCCCTTGGACATCATATTTGCATACATTTATTGCTTGCATACTCTGCTCGTAGCAATACCATCTACATCAGGGACATTTTTGTTATAATTCAATTGCACTGTCACGGATAACTCCTAGATATCATATAAGTCAGTCGCGGGTATTACTGTACAATATTGTGCGGCTTACCCGTCTACTACATATACGAATCATTCTGATGGGAGAAGGGACGCAATTCAGTCTCTTGAGGACACCCTCATGCCCTGAGACACTGCTGGGGCCGCGGCCCGTAGCGGAAACGGTTCAAATTTTGTTCAGTAAGGAGGCGGGCTGGTTAAAAGTAGTATAAGTATGGAAGTGAGTGGGTCGCGCCCGTGTTGCTTACTCGCACTGTATCCGGGGAAGTCGAGTAACTTATGGTCCAAGGCTTGTCTTGCATCGCACGTGGCTTCAACGTCTCGGATGATTGTGGAACTGACAAATGATGTTAATAAGCCTGGATCAACAAAAGTAGTTAAGATCCGACGGAGTCTGCAGAGTACGCTCTTCCCTGGAGCCAGCTGGTAGACAGAAGGAGGAGCGGTTCGAAGAAAACGTACGTTTTTTCCATGGATCCAAAGACGTGAACCTCGCTGTGGGCTTCCATTCGCGGACTGATATCATGATGCTGCCTTGAAAAAACCCAACCTGGTTTTTTCAAGGCAGCATCATCTTTTACATATGATATGCCTTTCAAGGCATCGTTGATTGTCAGCTGGGAGCCACCAGGGGACGAGGTGTCCGTGGGTGAATGCGGGACATAGCCGTAGTAGGTGAGAGCGTGGAATGAAGTGAGAGAGAGATCTGGGGGATGGATGTGCTCAACCTAGTGAAGATCATCAAAGCCGGCATTGACGGAAAGATAGAAGGGCTTAGTCCGGGTCCTCCAGCTAGTGCCAGTGCCAACTTGGGTTCAAATTTGTCTCTGCGTTAATCACGAAGTCATTGGCGTTTTGTGATGGTGGTGGTGGTGATGATGCAACATCTACTATCTATCTACTACAATATAAGGCTGTTAATTGGAAATTCACCCCGAGATGCCCGAGATAAACTTACCACCCCATTGGCCGACACATATCCAAATCGAGACACCCAACAGAACGTGCACATCGCGTTTTGAGCCTGGGCACCGGGGCTTCCTTCGCTCTCGGGGCTTGCTCGCCTTTCTTCTCGCTGGGGTCCTGTTACTCGCCTAGCGGGGCCCTGGGGGCTTGCTTGGCTCTCGGGAGCTTCCTCGGCTTCGTACTCGCTGGGGCCTTCTCGGCCTAGCTCACTGTGGCAGCTCGCTCGGCTAGCTGGGCAGGCGCAGCACGGGCCGATAGTACACAAAAATATTGAAGAGCAGTAACACGTGAAACGCTCACACGCCCACGTCAGTCCACACTTTGCTACTACTGTACGTACTATGATAATGGCACCCGAAGATCAAAAGCGAGAAAGAGAAAACTACAAAACGGTCGTCTGAGAGCGCAGTTTAATAATACATCTTTGTTTGTTTGGCTAACTGAGGCCTCTAGTTCGAGCGAGAGCGAGAGAACGGAAGGGAAAGAGTGGGCGCGCATCGACCAAGCGGTGTCAATGACGTACGACAACCCGGAAAGTATTACAGGGTAGCTGAAATAATTGAAAGCCCATCAAAAAAGAGAGAATGTGGTGCGACGAAAAGGCCGAGTCGTAAGCGGGATAAGTGAAGCATGTATAGGAGCGAGCGAGCGACGTAGTACGATAGAAAAGGAGAAATTAATCCTACTTTTGGCGAGGGAGAATCGACACGTCAGAGCATATGGTGAGTGGAGCGAGACTAAGACACCTCGGACGGCCCAGATTGTGTACAGGTGAGTCGGGGGTGGTCTGTTACGAGCGCACACAGACACTCTACCCTACAAGTCCCAAAGACGGAGACCTTCTAGCGAGATAAGGTCGTCTTCGCTCTCCGTCATCGTGCCATCTTCGGACAGCAGACTTACGATCTCGGGAGTCTCATAAGCCGGCGGTGCGATATACAGTGGAAGCGAGTCGTCCTTGCCCCACCCGTATACCGTATCTGACCAATGGAAGGTTAGTACCGATTTCCTGCAAGAAAATATGAGACTTCACCATAAGGACTGAATCGGACACGTTTAGGAGATAATGAACATTTCGCTTCGTCTGCGTCATCGCCTTTTTCTAGCATGGCTACCTCTACGTCCTTTTCATCTGGGTACCAGTATAAGATTGTTTCTCGTGATTAACTGATGTTTGCATACCATAAAAAACCTCTGCGACACTTTCATTGACGTCCTCGTCCATCGACTTTATCATAGCCTCCAGAACTTGTGAGGTAGACTTCCGAGCCTCCTCTTCTGTTAGCTTGTCCAGCCTCCTCAGAGCATCCTCGATATGATAGGTCCTCTTCCCAATGAACTTCTTCAGCAATTTTTCTTAACATGGTTCAGTCAACTGCGATGTATTCAATCTGTATAAGGACTCACTCATTCGGGGCTGTTTGATCTCTTTTGTGGCAATCGCGAGAATAGCGAGGACTTCCGCTAACATCTTGGCGATTATATTCTTCATTTCGTTGGTCGGTGATACCTCTGAGTAGAGTTGGAGACGCCGAAAGAAGTAGACGATATACTCAAAGACGTCCGCGATAATATCGTAGCTTGCGCGAACATTTCCGGCTGCCTGAAATGTGGATGTCAAACAGCCATGTGAAGGTGTTAAGGGTGAAAGTGCATACTGAAAGGAGGATACCAACTCCTGCAAGGATCGGTTTTGCAAGTGATGTATCCTGTCAATTAAATATGAAGGTGAGATCATAATCAAAAACATGTCCTAAAACATACAATATTCACACCCTCTTCGAGCGACAGAGAGAAGGTGTAGAGGAGATTCACGGTGGTGTCGAGGCAGCATGTCAACCTTTCGTGACTAGATCGAGACCGATCGTGTAGTTGAAGTTGCTGTTGAAGCACGAGAAGAATAGCACCAGGAGAGTCGCAGGCCCCCAGCTGAGCAGCGAGCGGATGGACAAAGAGATCCTTCTTTGTGCACATTTCATATGAATTCAAGGCACGGATGACAGTTAGGTAGAAATGGGAGGACGAGACGAGACTGGGGTGAATGTGAGACATATTGAGCGTGAGGAGTATGTGCGAGAACTCGAAGAAGAGGAATAGGACGAGGGGTGAAAAATCACTGGGGGCAGTTGGGTAGGGGGTATCACCGGCATCACCTCGGACTGTACTTGTACTCTTGTTCCCATGACCCACTAGGACTAGTATTACAGTACTAGTGACCGATAAGCGCACATGACGGTCAGAGCAGCCCGAGGTTTCTTGACAGCGCTGAACCAACACGTCTTGATTTGGTTAGATCAGTTTATGTTTTGAAGGTTTGACAAAAAAAAAACATCGGAATGTTTAGTCACGACAAAAAAAGATTACAGTACATTAAAAAAAATTTTAAGAGTAAGTCCGAATCCGGCAAACCCCGAGCACGATATTGGCTTACCAGGCTATTTCAAACAGTCTTTCAGTTGCAAGTGCCTGCACTCACCGATATTAGAAAACCCTGATCCCAGGAATGGATGAGTGTGAGAAGAACTGCAGAAGGAGGGACTCTTTGAACCCCTTTCTCACACTCTTCGTCCCTCAGTAGCTCCGGTTTCAAAATCTGCCCCCGTCAAAATTGCATGGCCATGGCCATGGTCCAGTTCCACTTTCGGTTTTGCCAAATTTGGATGTGATTTGGCAGCAACCAGTTTTGATTTGAAACCGGAGCTACCGAAACGGGTCTTTATTGGCAGCTACAGTACGAGGCGGTCCCACCTGCCCGCCCTGGGGCTCACTGCGCTCACCTCCTTGACGCTCCTTCCCACAGGCCCACACAGCGTCAAGCTTCAACATCCATCAAGCCCTGCATGAGCTTCAACCAAAGGTTTCACAAAGAGATATCAACGTGCGATCCGATCAGATGGTCTCCAGTTGAGTTGGGGTTAAGTGCGTGCACTAGTTATTGAATTATTTGCCAGACTAGTTATGGAATTATCTGCTAGATGGCTATAGTTTATACGGCTCAGAACAGAACTACTCGCACTAGTCACGCGATGCATCGTGTACGTTGTCAGAAGGACAGGTGCTTGGCTATGTTGTCGATTCGCAGTTGAGCGGTTGAAACCAGTACCACCTGGTGCCGAAAATTCCTTCAATAATTTTAACTTCTTGGCCTTGTCACGGGTCCCAGACACCATCTGACGCGCGGTCCTGCCCACGTTGTCCTTGATCTCCACCCTCGCCCCATGCCCTAGGAGTAAGCGTACGACCTCCAGAGTCCCATAAACCGATGCTGCATGCAACGCGGTTGAGCCATCCTTGGCTCGCGCGTTTATATTTATGCCATGCCCGAGCAAGAATCGAATAACCTCGATATTGGGTTGATTGAGTTGCGACGCGATGTGTAGGGGCGTCCAGCCGACGACGTTCAACGCATTGATGTCAGCACTGTGCTCGATCAGTTTCTGAACCATCTCCAAATGTCCGGATTGAACTGCGGCATGCAGTGGTGTCTTCTCGTCATAGCACCGAACGTTTGGGTCTGCACCGTAGTTACGTAGTAGTTGTACGGTCTCGAAATGCCGTCCTGCCAATGCCGCTACTAGCGGGGTCACGTAATAGCCACCACGGGCGTCCACATCTTGTGGATACTTGTCGATAATCTGTTTTGCCACATCGTTGAATCCGCAAAGAGCCGCGTAGTAGAGCGGTGTGGCTTCTGGCTCGTCGAAAGAGATAAACATGGGGAAGATGGTGCAGGCGTCGGGCTTCGTGTCGATGTCGTACAGTCGGCGCCACGAACCAAAATGCGGCTTGTCTTTGTCGAAGAGATATTCCATCCCTTTGATGCGTGACGACACATGCTCGAACTGGGCATGCGAAGCCCAGTGTTTAGCTGCATATTGCGCGAGAGGAGAATCGTTGTCGATGCCGTCCTGAATAACGTGATCGCCCAACCGCAGCAATACACTCACGCAAGCTTGCGCTAGGGTCGCATGCGCAGGCTCGAGGAGGATATGATAACGAGAGACATCTTCAATTCGAGTGGCGAGGCGATCCGAGGTCAGGTATTCTTTGACCGAGGAGTGCGAGAACTGCACCACCCGTGATTCACCGGAATTGACAATGGTGATTAAGCTGGAGCATGATGAGAGAAGAGCTTGTTCTTGATCCTCCCATCGCCAACGCGGGTTCAATTTCGGAACTCCTCCTTCATCATTAAAGTCGATCGCGAGGACTTCGGCAAGTTCCTCCGTGCGAAGTGGCCGAATTGCCGCAACAAGGCATTGTAATAGAAGGCAAGCGTAATCTCGATTTGGTGTCTTGATTTCGTTTAGAATGCGCTCGTAGGTCTCGTCCAAGGATTCAGGTAACTCCTCGAGGGTACGCCGGACAGCACATGGAAGACAGTGGCGGAGGATTTCTAGCTGACAGAATGCCCATTGAAACCTGTTTGACAATTTGAACAAGTAATATGAGGGTAAATAAATTCGCTTACATTCCATCAGCCCGTTTAGAGAGTGTCTCAAAGACGAGATCCTTTTCCTCCTTCTCCCATCCCCTAATAATTCGTTCCGAGTTCGAGTATACCACCGACCTAATATAGTCCACGATATCTTTTCCTGTGACCTCTTTCGTCATGGAGGGACACGCGGAGAGGGGTCAGAGGCTCGAAGACATCTTTTATGTCGGGATTCGGGCGGCTTGTGACGCATATATGAAGATCTGGGAGGCAAAGCCCGACAAGGTCCTTTACAAGCTGAAGGACGTGTTCACGAGGAGAGGGAATCCCAGAGGTGTTAGCAGATTCGTTCAGGCCATCGATGATAAGATATGCTGGACATTGATCTGGCAGTGTGAGCATTTCTTTCAGGCAGTCTGTCAAAGCCTGATCACTGGGCTGTCGCGCGCCGCCGTCGTGTGCTGCGTGAAGACGTGACAGAATGTCGCGACGAGGACCCGAGCCAGCAGAAAGTTGATATAGAAGGGAAGTGACCAGGTCGCGCCCGTGTTGCTTGCAGGTGTCCCGGAAATCAAAATAAAAGTAACACATAGAGGCTTGTCCGTCATCGCACATGTCTTGGATGTCTTGGATGATAGTGGAACTGACAGATGACATCAGTAAAATCGGTCCTCGGACAAAAAAAGCTAAGAATCGACGAACCAGAGTACACTCTTCCCGGAACCAGCTGGTAGAGGACCATCAGGGATTATGATATGGATAGCGATTAAGGAACGTACGTTTACCGTGGATCCACAGCAGCGAACCTGTGGACTTCCATTTTTGGAAGGTACTGCCTTCGAGGAACCATGTGGCCGTTCCTTTGAGACGGGCAGCACAGGCAATGTGATGGTTGATGGATGGGTCCGGTGGGGAAAGCCACTTGAGACGGCTCTCACGCAATCGATTCCCTAAAAGAAAGTATGAGGCTCCACCGTCAGGACAGACTAAATGAAGTGACGAACTTCTCGCTTGTTCTACTTCCTCGACTGATTGTTGCATGACTACCCTTGCTTCGTTTCCATCTAGGTGCAGCAGAATTAGAGTATTTTCGACAACTGATTGAAGCTTACGTACCGTCAATGACCTCTGCCACCCTGTCATCGATGGCTCTGATTCTTTCATCGACGACAGCCAATCTTTCGTCCATGCCGGCCATTCTTTCATCGATGTTGGCCACTCTATCATCTATGCTGGACACGCCTTCACCGATACTGGTCACTCTTTCGTCGACGCTGATCACTCTCTCTTCGACACCGGCTAATCTTTCGTCGATACTAGCCACTCTTTCATGAGTTTCATCAACGCCGGCCGCTGCTTCATCGAATTTACGAGTTGCCTTCCAAACTTGCGAGATGGCCATTCGAGTTTCCTCTTGTGTCAGTTTGTCTAGCCTACTCAGAGCGTTCTCGATATCGGCCCTTCCGATGAGATTCTTCATATACTTTTCTGAACATGGCTCAGTGAACGGCGACATATTCATACAAGAACAACCCACTCATTCGACACTGATTGATATCCTTTGTCGCTATCGCGAGAATAGAGATGACCTCTGCCATTATCTTTATGATTATCTCCCTCATTTCCGTGGTCGGTGGTACCCCGGTGTACATTACGAGACGCCGAAAGAAAAATTCCATGCGCTCAAAAATCTCAACGATTGTTCCGTGACTCGCGTGAGTGTCCCTAACCGCCTGAGATGTAGACGTCAGATGGCCCGTGCGAATAAAGATGAGAGTACACACTAGAAGGAGTATGCCAATTCCTGTAAAAATTGCTTTTGCAGGTGAAAAAACCTGTCAAGTGAATAATATGAACCTGCGGATCATAATCATAAACGTGTCTTGAAGCATACAGGGCAACACCCTCTCCAAGTACCATGGCGAATGCGTAGAGGACATTCACCGTCGGGTCGAGAAATCTTGTCAGCCTTTGATGGGTATTTCGAGACTGATTGAGCGCGTGGATTTGCTGATGGAGTAAGTGAAGAATGTCACGAGGAGAGTCGCAGGTCTGGAGCTGAGCGGCAAGTGGATGTGCAGAAAGATCTTTCCTTGTATGCCCTTTATATGTGTCCAAGGCATCGTTCATTATCAGCTGGAAGCTGGAAGATGAGGTGGCCGTGGGATGAATGCGGTGAATGCGGGACATAAGAGTGTAGGGGAGTAACGAGCCTTGGGGTTTGTGGGGGGAAGGAACAGGGAGAACGATCATTGGGCGCGGCGCACCGCCTTAAGTATGATATTGGAGTTCTATGGCATCCAGATATAGCTGTAGCTGACAATCGAAGACAGAAGTAATGATCAAGCCACAGCCTCAACACCAAGTGTAATTCGGTTATGAGTCTAGACATCGCCCTTTGAAAGAGTGTGACCAACGACCGACCATGCAGTGAGCAGCCAGTGAAGCCAGGCAACAAATCCGATGAAAAATGCTAGAAAAATATTTATTTTATCCGCTGATTGCGGCCAATTGAATCGATGTCATTTTTTATGCCACCAGTAGTGACAGACCTACATATGGCTAATGAGCGCTCAGAATTGACAATGTACCCTCTAGATAGAAAGTTACAAAGGTGCGGTGCGGCGGCGTTGCTCTGACTCGGTTTTGTTTGTTGTTCTTTGGGCGTCGGGCTGACGCTGCCAGTGGGGATTGTACACTTCAGTTGCGGTATGTTGGAGAACACGAAGCTGCCGCCAGTGTCCAATGGGAGGTAGCCTGTATGAAGCAATGATCGGGCGGGCGTGGCCCGCCTCGCTGCTGCTGATGATCGATGCTTCCGGACTCAAAGTGACGGAGAAGAGCGCAACCGAAGCGGAGTGCTCGACCCGCCGCGCGTCTCAAGAGGCGCTCAATAATGGCTCGATGCCAGCATCCCTTCCTCCGTGTACTGAGAGGACGGCGGCAACGGACATTCCTGGGCATGTCTCATACAATCACACAACATATCGTGCGCTCTCAGTCCAAGGTTGTACTATTGCGCCCTTCCACAAGTACAAGCCTTCGCCATCGTGCCCGCAAAATAAACCGCCACCATCCTACTTCACCAGCATCACGACAGCACCACGACTACCCAGGACTCGGACAACATCCAGGAGGAGACCGGTCGCAGCCACCGCTACCACCACCTTCGACCTCGACTGTAAACGATGATGAGATATCCCACTTTTCGCGCCTGTCAGCGCAATGGTGGGATGAACGCGGTGAATTCGCCCTCCTGCACAAGATGAACCCTCACCGTATACGCTTCATCCGCGAAAAAGTACTCGAAGTTTTACAAACACAACCCGACGACGCCACTATTACTGCAACAGCCGATACTATTTCTTCCGACCCCACTCAATCCTTCGAATCGCCCCGCGTGATAGAGGGAATGGATGTCCTGGACGTTGGGTGTGGCGGGGGCTTATTATCTGAGGTGCGTTCATCAATTTTCATTCTTTTTTTTAATTAGGTTTATTGACAGACATCGTTCCGTTCCTCTAACCCGGCTCATAACTGTAATAGAGTCTCGCGCGTCTCGGCGCCAATACGCTCGCCATCGACGCGTCGGCAGAGAATATTGGCATCGCGACGCGTCATGCCGCCGCGGATCCTAGTTTCGCGCGCGATGCAGCGTCGGGATCGGGATCGGGATCAGGGACACTCGTGTTCCGACATGCGGCTGCTGAGACACTCGTACAGGAACCAAAGCGATTCGATATCGTCTGTTCGATGGAGGTCGTCGAGCACGTCGATAACCCGGCGGGTTTCTTGAGGTCATGTGCGGAGTTGGTCAAGGTGCGTCCTCAGGCGGTTGCTGATGTGCGCGCGCTTCCATCATTTAACTCTTTTTCTACTTCGGGTCTACTAGCCCGGCGGGCATCTTTTCCTCTCGACGATTGCGCGGACGCCGCTCTCTTATCTTCTTTCGATCATAGCGGCAGAGAAGGTGCTTCGCCTCGTCGAGCCTGGAACACATACCTATTCAAAGTTCGTCAGTCCCGGCGAACTCATTGATTTCTTCACAAAGCCTCTCACGCCGGGTGCACGTCCTTGGATTTCCCGGACATATGCGCATGGCCTGCCCACGCGTCTCGAGGCCGAGGTGCGCGGCATTATCTATGTTCCGTGGCGTGGCGATTGGGTCTTGGCACCGCGGGCGACGACGCCTTGGTCGACACAAGTAAACTATTTGTTTTGGGTACGCAAACCCAAGGATGGGGGTCCAAACGCAGAGGCGTAGCGTCGGAGTTTGGAATGAGGTCTTGGTGGCCGGGTAGGCGCGAGGCGTCGTCGTTTCATTACTGTATCCACTGCTCCCATACTATCATCCACATATATAGAGTTGCAAAATTTTGCAAAATTGCCCTCGGACTTGGCCACAACGTAACTTTGAGCCACCGGCTGTTCAGGACACTTAGCATAGGTTATAGCCCTTGATCCTACCGACTTATTTTTGAGAGATGTGTCCTGTGGTTGCAGTCCGAGACTTCCCGGATTGAAAAACGCTGAAACTCCAGAGTTGCAAAGTGTCTGTCACGGCCTGTCACCACAGCAGTTCAAACTCCGACCGGCATCGCAGTCGGCCTAACCTCTGCGGCTCGCGCTGTCATTACTGTAATATGCACAAAAAGCTTTTACATAGCATAGCATGGACATTTATGGTCGTTGGTTCGGTCCCTAGATAAAGGAATAATAATACACGTTGTTGGACAAGAAACCCGATGAAAGCAAACATCGTAAGGAAAAGCGATAGTCACAATGCGTGCAAGACAAGAAAGGGGAAAAAAAAAGTAGGGAATACTACGATGGAAGTCGTTCGCCCCAAACAAGACGTTGGCGATGTGCACGTGTCGCACCCAACAGAGCAACACAGGTCATCCATGCAAGGATCATAAAAGCGAGTGCGGAGAGAATGCGCAAGGTGGCGCGCCATCGGAAAGAGACGGGACCCCTGGACGTAAGAGTGACTTGGTACCAGCGCTCGTACCAACCGCGATTTAACCAGCGCGGAGAAAAGGTTCTCGAAGGCACTGCGGAGGTGGCGCAACCAACTACTGTCTATGCCTTCACCGGCCAAGGTTCGCAGGAACAGGGTATGGGAATGGACTTGTACAACTCTCCTCGGCGGCCCGTGGCGTTTGGGACTCTGCTGATGCCCACTTAATTTCTGCTTATGGCTTCTCTATCGTGGAGATTGTCTGTGAAAACCCCAAGAAAAAGACCATCCACTTCGGCGGTATCAAGGCCAGGCAATCCGTGAGCGCTATATGGAGATGACGTACGACACGACGGATAAGGACGGTAACATCAAGAGTCTCCCTCTTTTCGCAGATATCAGTGTCTGCACGCTTCAACACACTTTCACGCATCCGAAAGGACTTCTTTTTGCCACTCAATTCACGCAGATCGCCCTTTTTGTTACGTCACGTGCAGCCTTCGAAGACATGCGATCAAAAGGTTTGGTCCAGTTGGGTGCCGCCTTTGCTGGCCACTCACTGGGCGAATTCTCTGCCCTCGCTTCTGTTGCCGATATCCTGTCAAACTCCTCTCTTGTTGACATCGTGTTTTATCGCAGTCTGACCATGCAGCACGCTGTCGAGCATGACGAGCAGGGTCGCTCGAACTATGCCATGTGTGCTGTCAATCCTAGCCGTGTTCATCAGCAAGATGACACGCACCTAGATCACTAGAACTCTCTAGAATCTCTAGAGTGACAAGGAATAGGCACTCTAGTCACGCTAGTCAGTGCCCTAGTCACACCATGCATTCTACTTATAAGTTAGTTACGACAGAGATACGAACTATATCTAGAACTACGCCAGTAGCAGGGAACACGTATCTAGTCACTCTAGGTCTTCTAGACGGCATAGTTTTGCATAGGATCATGAATGCCATTAATTTTTTTACAAAGGCTATTCTATGATCATCAGCAAGTGCGCGCTCCACTGGCAACCGCAGCACCGTGACAGCCAACTCTCTCCCTCACCCCTCAGGCTCCGAGTCAGGCTCCGGCCCTCCTGCACAAGCCGAATGGCCACCGAAGTATCCCCCTCTCCATATGCGCCGCCTCATGCCTTATCACGGGAAACTCGCTCATTAGCAGATGAAGAGTTGCGGGTCAATATGATACTTGAGTGGGATGCAGCGCACGTGACGCTTAGAACGTCGATATCGTTGCTGTTGCTGTTGCTGTTGTTGATGCTGGGTGACAAGCGAGCGGTAGATGGAGGATGGTTGAGTGAAAACACAGAGGATGGCGGCCAAGTGCGACAGCACCGAGGTATTTGCGGGATGGATCGGATTTGAGGATCAAGGACTCGGATGGTGTCCTTTCAAGTAAGTCGACCAGTACTGAGCAAAGCGTTGAATTCGAGGAGGGGAAACACAAGGAGTTTCGCGCTATGCGGCGGTGAGGAAGCGCTGGGGAGATGGTGATGGGCGCATTTTCCCCCTTTCTGGACATGGAGGCACTCACGAACGACGCTCTTACCTCGAATTGGTCCCCGTCATCGCAGACGTCGATTGAGGCCTCTAGATCACTCGCATAACGATCCTGGAACGAGCGTCGTTGGCTAATTTTAGTCGAGATGGGCAGTAAATCCACTGCAAGGCAGCTCAAGACGGGATATACAGGCTGGCTGAGGGGGTGGGAGATCACAGCCTGCAAGGTCGCGTTGGTGTTCTAGTGCGAGGTTTTGGATGATGGGAACTCAGGAAGGCCGGAGTCTTAGGAAGGGGGTGAAGACCGCGAGACAGAATGTCCATTCAATTGTCATTGCCTAAGGTGCGGATGAAAAAAGAAATAAAGGAGGGGGCGCGTGGTTGACGGGCGCTCCGATGCGGACGGTCTTTCCGACACCTCACAGATTTTGGTCGGGTTCAAGATGGCATTACGTCCTCAGAACTTGAACATAAGACAAAGATCGAGATTTCAATGTGACTAAACATGAGTAGTAGAAGATGATGATTGTGAACTGTCGCCTCGCGAAAACAAACCCGAAGTATGTGATATTGACTCGGAAGATGATAGCAATGAACCGGCCACGCGTGGGTCGTCCACCGAGAATGTATCAACCGGTAACTGTATTGTAGTGCGTGTGGTACGCGCATGAGCACATGCATTGAATCGACGCACTTTCGTGCTCCAACTGATGGCCCATGCAGTTGCAAATACGATACCAATAATGTTGATAAAGTTGGCGACAAAAATTATGTACGCCCCACTGAACCATCGCGGAAGGAGTACGGCAAGCACAATCAACGTGACGTTAATGGTAAGTCTGATGATGCAAATGTCAGCTAAAGGCCCGCAACAGCGATGGGCCTGGGCACGCACGGGATCATGTAATTTCCGAGCGCGATGGTGAAGATAGTAGGGGCGATGTCCTCTAGAACAAGATCTCGGTCAGTATGTGACTTGTTGATATAAAATGCTTACTACCATGTGCTTTGCGTTTGTGATAGCCATGTTGATAGAGCTTGTACAGAAATATTGTCGACATAAACCTACAGAAATTCTACTATTGAGTACATATGTGCAGTTAGATGAGAAACGTACGAATTATTGGCCACCTGCAGCCCCAAGAGTGCAACGATCCAAGGCCCACGACCCCACACCAGTCCTGGAAGAGTCGCATAGCTGGGACCGTTGAAGCGGGTGGTGGGGTAGGTAACGAGAAACGCGATGAGGCAGCCTAGACGCGCGGCCTTCCAGAGAAACGTTGGGTAAGAATTGCGAATAGGGTTGAGTGTGGAGTCGATTGAATCGGATAGAACGAAAGAACGCGGACGAATGAAATTCCATCGATAAAGATGGGTGGGCCAAGGAGTATGGCAATGGCAGCGAGGGCAAACGCATGTGAGACGGGTTTATCGGGGTGGAGAATGGCGTAAGAGTTCAGACAGACGAAGTAGACGGCTTGACATGCGCCAAGGAGACATGCAAGTATGTTTAAGATAAACACAGGGCGTCTTCTTGACTCTGTGGGGGTGAAGAAAAAGAAGATCGTGACTATGAGTATAAGGATTGCACCGAGAGGAGTGACCATCAGAATAACAGCCAAGAAATGATGAAGGGAAATGACACCATTGGCGTCGACTTGAAGGGAGGACATGCCAGTGATGATGATCGCTATGGATAGACGAGTGATGAGTTGTACAGGAAAAAGAGGGAGAAAGGACGTACAGAGCGGGCATAGCGGGAAAGCCCAGATTAAGGCTCAAACTCAAAAATTCGTGGGAGCCGCCTATGGGCCATTTTACCACGAGGACACTGGAGAATGAGCGGTAGAAGAGGCTAGGGTGAAATAACTTGACAGAAGTGGAAGCACCGCGGCGACTTCATTCTGGAATTGGAAGCTCTGTGGAATAAAAGAGGGATGAACCGATGTCCACGCACGAAGCTAAGCCAATAGACGTACACACTTTAGTTTTACTTTTATCAGTCTTACTGAGAAATGTAAGTGCTACTTTGGACAGCTAGATAGAGGCTTACTAGCTTACAGATTTACTGTAATTTAGTTTTACGATAAGTAATATTAGCTATACAGTATAGTTTTACTTACAGATGACCTAACTGTACAATAGTTTTACTTACAAATGATCTACCTGTATGTTAGTTTTACTTACAGATAATCTAACTGTACTGTAGTTTTACTTACAAATGATCTACCTGTATGTTAGTTTTACTTACAGATGATTTAACTATACCCTAGTTTTACTTACAAATGATCTATCTATACATTAGTTTTACTTACAGATGATCTAACTGTACCCTAGTTTTACTTACAGATGATCTATCTGTACATTAGTTTTACTTACAGATGATCTAACTGTATCCTAGTTTTACTTACAAATGATCTATCTATACATTAGTTTTACTTACAGATGATCTAACTGTATCATAGTTTTACTTACAAATGATCTAACTGTACCATAGTTTTACTTACAGATGATCTAACTGTACTGTAGTTTTACTTACAAATGATCTAACTGTACATTAGTTTTACTTACAGATGATCTAACTGTATCCTAGTTTTACTTACAAATGATCTATCTGTACATTAGTTTTACTTACAGATGATCTAACTGTATCCTAGTTTTACTTACAAATGATCTATCTATACATTAGTTTTACTTACAGATGATCTAACTGTATCATAGTTTTACTTACAAATGATCTAACTGTACCATAGTTTTACTTACAGATGATCTAACTGTACTGTAGTTTTACTTACAAATGATCTAACTGTACATTAGTTTTACTTACAGATGATCTAACTGTATCCTAGTTTTACTTACAAATGATCTATCTGTACATTAGTTTTACTTACAGATGATCTAACTGTATCCTAGTTTTACTTACAAATGATCTATCTATACATTAGTTTTACTTACAGATGATCTAACTGTATCATAGTTTTACTTACAAATGATCTAACTGTACCATAGTTTTACTTACAGATGATCTAACTGTACTGTAGTTTTACTTACAAATGATCTAACTGTACATTAGTTTTACTTACAGATGATCTAACTGTATCCTAGTTTTACTTACAAATGATCTATCTGTACATTAGTTTTACTTACAGATGATCTAACTGTATCCTAGTTTTACTCACAGATTATCTACCTATACTTTAGTTTTACTTACAAATGATCTATCTATATGTTAGTTTTACTTACAGATAATCTAACTGTACCCTAGTTTTACTCACAAATGATCTATTTGTACATTAGTTTTACTTACAGATGATCTAACTGTATCATAGTTTTACTTACAAATGATCTAACTGCACCATAGTTTTACTTACAAATGATCTACCTATATGTTAGTTTTACTTATAGATGATCTAACTGTATCATAGTTTTACTTATAAATGATCTAACTGTACCATAGTTTTACTTACAGATGATCTAACTGTACTGTAGTTTTACTTATAAATGATCTACCTATACATTAGTTTTACTTACAAATGATCTAACTGTATCATAGTTTTACTTACAAATGATCTACCTATATGTTAGTTTTATTTACAAATGATCTACCTATACATTAGTTTTACTTACAAATGAACTATCTATACATTAGTTTTACTTACAGATAATCTAACTGTATCATAGTTTTACTTACAAATGGATTGATTACCTTTGCCACTTGGCTAATCTGTGATAAAGACTAATAATGTAACCTATATAATGTAAGGCATAACTTGCTTTGCAGCTCTCAATAAGAACCTATTTAATGTATAGGCAACATAGTAATAGTCTTTCCATTATATATAGTAGTATAGTCTTAATACATTATACATTATACTATCTGAATGACTGAAATGATAAATGTGTTAATGTATATCAAAATAGTATAGCTAGATAATTTATAAGTAAAACTATAGTACAGTCAGATTATCTTTAAGTGAAACTAAAATACAGTTAGATTATCTATTATAAGTAAAACTATGATATAGATAGATCATTTATAAGTAAAACTAGGATACATATAGATTATTTGTAAGTAAAACTATGATACAGTTAGACTATCTGTAAGTAAAAATAAAGTACAAGTAGATCATTTAAGTGACAGAAGTATTAATAACAATAATAAGAGTAAAGAACCCATAGCTAAGAGAGATATGAAATATTCAGAAGATCTAACATACAATGTATGTAATGACACCAAGACCTAGTTATAACCAAAGCTAGGATCTTTAGATGACTCTTAAATTTAGAAACTTTGCAATCCTACAAATGATCTCAGTTTAGAAAATATAGCAAACATCACTACATTCCAAAATTGCAGAAGACCTAACTTACCAGATCAAGATGTATTGTATATGACATTAAAGTTAAGAAAGGTTTAAAGGAAAACATATATAAGAATAAGGATAAGAAATAGATAGAAATGGATGCACATTTAATGAATAGATTGCATAAAAGCTTAAGACACAAATCTAAAGATTAAACATTTGATAATATCACAATAGTAGCATACAGGCATTGTTTGAGGAGAAGAAAAAGATGAAAAAGGGCAATAAATAAGGAGGGATAACATCAGCACTACTGCTTAACCATATCATTGTCATCTTATCTGTCTCTAGTTCTCAATAACCATCAGCATTAGTGGCTATAGCAGCAGAGGCAGCATTTATCTTACATTCTGGAAGTTGAAGTCAAGCATGATAGCTGAGTTTGTATTAAACTTAACAGGTGCTGATTGTGGTAATTATGGCAATTGGTCTAGGACTGAGCTGGCCTTATCATATCAGTGCCAGACCTTACTTCATAAAATAGCTAATATGATCAAGTGAGAGAGAAACCAGTCTTATGTGTTTTCATAATTAAAAGCAATCAATAAGGATACAGACTAGTTAAAACATTACATCTTATAATGTAGAATATGCTTGAATGTACTTCTGTAATAGATGCTCTTCATCTAATTTATCTAATTGACTGCTATCTTTACTGATGTGCATATAGAGCTGAAACAGATTTGTGATTATGCTAGAACACATAGAAGGAGGATGGATAAAGAACTGAAGTTGATCAAGCTATATGATCATATTTTAACAATACTAGAAAATATAAAATAGATTGTAAGTGTTTGCATTAGCCAAGGGAATACTCAAGAATAATGATGCTTACTTTGGCTTGATATTAAAACATTATAATCTCATGTTCATTAATGGTTTTTGAATATTTTCACATTTTTGAATAAGTTTCATGCCTATAGCACTTTATATATAAAGATACTAAATCATTTGTAAGTAAAACTAGGGTATAAATAAATTATCTATAAGTAAAACTAATATACAGATAGATCATTTGTAAGTAAAACTAGGGTAGAGGTAGATCATCTATAAGTAAAACCAATATATAGGTAGATCATTTGTAAGTAAAACTAAAGTATAGATAGATTGTCTATAAGTAAAACTAGGATACACATAGATTATTTGTAAGTAAAACTAAGATACAGATAAATCATTTGTAAGTAAAACTGATGTACAGATAGATCATCTGTAAGTAAAACTAAGGTACAGATAGACTATCTATAAGTAAAACTAGAATACATATAGTTCATTTGTAAGTAAAACTAAAGTACAGATAGATTAGTAAGTAAAACTAAGGTATAGGTAGATCATCTATAAGTAAAACTAAAGTACAGATAGATCATTTATAAGTAAAACTAATGTACAGATAGATAATCTGTGAGTAAAACTATGATATAGTTAGATTATCTGTAAGTAAAACTAACATACAGATAGATCATTTATAAGTAAAACTATGATACAGTCAGATCATCTGTAAGTAAAACTAATATACAGATAGATCATTTGTAAGTAAAACTAGGGTATAGTTAGATTATCTGTAAGTAAAACTATGGTACAGTTAGATCATTTGTAAGTAAAACTAACGTACAGGTAGATCATTTGTAAGTAAAACTAATATACAGATAGATCATCTGTAAGTAAAACTAGAGTACAGTTAGATCATCTGTAAGTAAAACTAATGTATAGATAAATCATTTATAAGTAAAACTAGGGTATAGTTAGATCATCTGTAAGTAAAACTAATGTATAGGTAGATCATTTGTAAGTAAAACTAATGTACAGATAGATCATCTGTAAGTAAAACTAACGTACAGGTAGATCATTTGTAAGTAAAACTATAGTACAGTTAGATCATCTGTAAGTAAAACTATGGTACAGTTAGATCATTTGTAAGTAAAACTAGGGTACAGTTAGATTATCTGTAAGTAAAACTAATGTATAGTTAGATCATCTGTAAGTAAAACTAATGTACAGATAGATCATCTGTAAGTAAAACTAATGTACAGGTAGATCATTTGTAAGTAAAACTACAGTACAGTTAGATCATCTGTAAGTAAAACTAATGTACAGGTAGATCATTTGTAAGTAAAACTACAGTATAGTTAGATCATCTGTAAGTAAAACTATGGTACAGTTAGATCATTTGTAAGTAAAACTAGGGTATAGTTAGATCATCTGTAAGTAAAACTAACGTACAGGTAGATCATTTGTAAGTAAAACTAATGTACAGATAGATCATCTGTAAGTAAAACTAGGGTACAGTTAGATCATCTGTAAGTAAAACTAATGTACAGATAAATCATTTATAAGTAAAACTAGGGTACAGTTAGATCATCTGTAAGTAAAACTAATGTACAGGTAGATCATTTGTAAGTAAAACTAGGGTACAGATAGATCATCTGTAAGTAAAACTAACTTACAGATAGATCATTTGTAAGTAAAACTACAGTATAGTTAGATCATCTGTAAGTAAAACTAATGTACAGATAGATCATCTGTAAGTAAAACTACAGTACAGTTAGATCATCTGTAAGTAAAACTAACATACAGGTAGATCATTTGTAAGTAAAACTAACATACAGGTAGATCATTTGTAAATAAAACTATTGTACAGTTAGATCATCTGTAAGTAAAACTATACTGTATAGCTAATATTACTTATTATAAAACAAAATTACAGTAAATCTGTAAGCTAGTAAGCCTCTATCTAGCTGTCCAAAGTAGCACTTGCATTTCTCAGTTAGACTGATGAATAGTTAACTAAAGTGTGAACGTGGACTGGCTAAGCAGCATGGGGAAGAAAAAAATGGAAGCAGTGGTGCGGATCAACAACCTCGACATGTAACTCAGGTATCACACGCTGACAGTGACTCCGAGCCGAAGAGGGGGCACTACTGTACTAGGGAACCCTTAGTCTGAGTTGGCGCGAGAGCAAGGACCAGATTGGAGAAGGTTTTCATTCATGGGGAGTACTACATCGGTAGAAGCAACAGGGAAACTATTTACTATAGTAGCTATGCGCATACTAGGTGACCCGCAGGCACCATCAAGTCCGTAACCGCTACCCACGGGTTATTACCAGTTGAAGTCCTTTAGTGCGTCATCGTCGAGGTCGCCAGCGTTCATGTGTATCGGGGTTACCACCCCTCGCGCCTACGCTTTGAGGGTCCTGGATTTATAGATTTTGATACCATGGAAGGACCTGTGTCTTCAGTTTCTGATTGAGTTGGAGAGATTTCGATGTAACGTTTGGTAGAAGGAAGCCTGTCAGCAGAGTGAAGTGATTATGGTTAGCAAAGCGACTCGTTAACAAACCTATGAATAACGTACAAAGGGGAACATCGATCACGGCCACGGTTGCACCAATCCTCATAGCCTTCCTCGAAGGGTGTAGAGGGCCGTATATCACAAGCACAGGCGTCCACTGACACTGGCGGAACACAGTCTGAATTCGGCCCACATAAAATTACGATCGACTCGGCAATGATTGTGAGGGTCATCAGATGTTTTGTATCCGCATCAACGTGATAACCGTCAAAATAACCTTCGATGAAGACGTGAGACTTCTCAGTGGGGGCGTTGTTGGGGTCCCCACTGAATCTTTTGGGATCGACAGCGGTGCGGCATGTGATTTGTGTACGATTCGTATTTGAAGTTGCATCGTAGTTCCAATCGAGGAAATTCGTAAGTTCTTGATGTACTGAGACGTGGAAAACTTTGGATTTGCTGCAGCGCGAGAATACTATTCCCACAAGTGAAACCTTCAGTTTCCAAGCCATTTCGTGCGGCAGCGCAGTCGGCATGGGAAACCACTTGAAAGGCATTATTATTATTTAATGCAAGATAGATACAATGTGACGCACCGAAGTAATGTCACCGAATAACAGAGGCTGTTTCCCTCGTGGCATGAAACGGAAGAAATCTGGGATTATTCGCGCAAACTGTAGGTCAGTTAGAAGGGAAACTGAAGCACATGAGAATCAAAACTCACTTTAACAGTTGCCGACACCTTGTAGGAAACGAATGCCTCGAAAGATTTACGCTTAACGTTATCCAGCCATAGTATAGCCTTCATCGGGTCTGTGTAGGAGTTCACAGGGACGTCCGCGTCGAATTCTAGCGTAAACCCAGCTGCATCGATATGACGGCGATATGTGAGAACCAGGGGTCCTGTAAAACTCGCAACCATGACAGGCTCGGAGTGCGAGTGGAAACGAATGCGATAATGCAAGGCCAGCCAAGGGAGTGAGTGATCTATAAGGGAGGGAAGTGCACCCGAGTCGGTGAATGGACAGGAGCATTAAAGTGACGCAATACACACTGGCAATCGGACATGTGGGGCGGCGGCCGAGATCAGAGGATGTAATAAGGAAGGGATGTGTGCTTCAGTGAATTGACGGAGAATCTGGAGCGCGTTAAGCGAGGCAACATGTGAGGCGGCGGCCGAGATATGGGAGATGTACGGGTGGAGAAAGGGAGGCATATGCGATGTAAATCTATATTCAGGCACGGGTTATTGTCCTCATGCCGCATTAATATTCTCATATCAGATCGATTCGATTTGCTCGGTTGCTGAGAAATAACCTTACTGAGGTTCGCATCCATGGGAAAGTCTGTCTCACCGCCTGTACCGCATTGCCAATCAGCCCATCGACCCGGACGACATAGGCCATCCGGTCAACTCCTACATCTTCTATATTATAAACAACGTGGTTTGAGTGAATCTTGCTTCTGATTGGCTGAGGATTTGGGACAATCTTGTGTGTGCAGATAGATGACTCACAGTGCTGACTGATCATGATCGGAATCTTCGTACGCTGACTGATCCAGCGCTGACTGATCCAGAATATATCAACACGCGCCGGGAAGCATCGACTGCATGTCTTAAAAATTCAAGCACTTGTAAGAGGAGCTATGTAGCGACGCGGGACGTAAAAGAAAAGGGTGTCTACGGGGGCGCTCTTGCCTCTCGCTTCTACGCCTCCGAACGCCTCGGATTGTCACGTCGCTAGGCTAGCTGGGCCCGGGTGCATCCAGCCAGTGGGATCATATTACATTTCTATTTCTACCTTTCTCGACGGTCTGACTCAGCCTTGGTTTCTATTTGCTCTCGGCTAGCTGGGCCCGGGCGCATCCGCTGGCTGCTACAGCTGTGCACTCGGAGCCGGAACAACGGATCAATGGATCCGGGACGGGACTCGGAAGTCCGAATAGCCGGAGCGCTTAACCGTACAGTGTAGATTAGATAATAAATTATAAGAATCGCATACTCACGCGCTCTATATAGTCTGATCACAGACAATTCCGGCTACAGTATAATAAAACACTCATTTATTTGTAACACTGTTTTCCTCTCCGAGTCTTCAGCGCTTCAGCACTGGCATGCAGAAAATAACAGAGTACTCGTTTTTAGTTCCCCATCCGGTCAACTCCTACTAGTAGGAGCTGCCCATTTAATTCCTGTTTATTTAACCAGACGTGTCCATAACTTGCTTTCCAAAGTGCGCCAGTGTTTCAAGATGTACAAACTCCAGTGTCCCACCCACATTGCCCAATTACATTCAAGACCAAACGCGGGCAAACATATCACATCCGCACTGTCCATTCTAGGCCTTTAAATCATCCTAACGATATGGCGCACGATGATCAAGAACACGAAGACCAACACTTCGAAGATGGTTTTGACGAAGGAAATTTTGCACCGATGGATACTAATGACTCGGACTTGCACCCACCGGTTGGACAGAGGATCGAACATCCCCATTTAACTGGTATGTGCTCCATCTATTTCGACGAGAATGTATGGACCATTGAATAGACAAGTAGCACGTCCATGCGACGAGGCTGGCAATTTCCTGGCACCAGGCAGTCCACCTCCACCACGAACGACGGCACAACATGGAGACTGGAGTCCTTTCAATAGTGAAGTACAATTCGAGCTTGCAGATCTTTTGTATCGTCGTGCAGAACTGTCCACCACCAATGTTGAAGACCTTCTTGAGCTGTGGGCAAGATCTTTGGCCGCATCTGGCACTCCTGCACCATTCAGATCTTGTTGGGAAATGCATACACTTATTGACTCCTCCAAGCTTGGCGACGCGCCCTGGCAATGCCTGGTATCACAACCTTCTGACGACGTTGATGAGCATGCACCTGAATGGAAGCGAAAATCATATGAGGTTTGGTATCGCGATCCTGATGCCGTCGTATCTGCAATGCTGGACAACCCCGACTTCAGGGGGCAGTTTGATCTGCGCCCCTATATCGATCTTGATGCAAATGGAAGACGTCGCTGGAGCAATCTTATGTCTGGGAACATTGCCTGGAGACACAGTGTAAGTCACAAATTTCTTGCTGGGCATACTATATACTGACTCGGACGTCTACGCATTTAGGATGAGATCATGGAGTCAATCCCAAACGCAGAGGGTGCAATGTATTGCCCAATTATCCTTGGGAGCGACAAGACGATTGTATCCGTGGCAACTGGTCATGTTGAGTATCACCCACTGTACTTATCGATTGGGAATCCCCACAATACGGTGCGACGTGCACATCGTAATGCCGTTATCCCAATCGCTTTTCTTGCCATACCTTTGGGTATGTGAGCGTTTTATAATTGTCCTGCGCATACAAAGTCTCAACGATGTAATCAAGGTGACCGCGGTTCCGATGACAGCGATGAGTTTCGAACATTTAAACGTCAATTGTATCATGCCTCAATTGGAGCGGTTTTAAGCCCGTTGCTCGAAGGGATGAAAGCGCCTGTGGTCCGTAGATGTCCAGATGGACATTTTAGGCGTGTGATATATGATTTAGCCGCCTTCATCGCTGATTACCCTGAGCAAGCCATGCTCACGGGTATTGTGCAGGGCTGGTGTCCCAAGTAAGTATATAAATTGTTTCCGTTACACTGCTCACCGGTATTATTAGATGTACAGCGCCGTCGACTGATCTCGATATTTGCGCAACTCGTCGAGTGCAGAGACATACAGACGATCTACTTGCCCTGATCGACTCCGAGACATTATGGACTGATTATGGAATCGACGATGGCATCATACCGTTTACTTCAAACTTCCCGCGCGCAGACATTTACGAGATGATCTCGCCAGATCTCTTACACCAACTGATTAAAGGCATATTCAAGGATCATTTGGTGGAATGGGTGTGTAAATATGTAATCACGAAGCACGGCAAGAGCAAAGGAAACGACATCCTTGATGACATAGACCGCCGGTAAGATATCTTCCCAACTAGTAAGAAAAAGTTATATCTAATGCACTGGTATTTGGACAGTATTGCATCGATTCCTGTTTTCCCAGGCCTTCGTCGGTTTCCTCATGGACGCGGATTTAAGCAGTGGACAGGAGACGACTCAAAGGCCCTTATGAAAGCATGTCCTTCCTCTGCAGTTCACCCCTGGGCCACTGACGATTTTCTAACTTGAATTCATTTGCAGGTGTACATCCTGCAATCATCGGCTATGTGCCTGACAAAGTTGTTGAGTGTCTGACTGCATTTTTGGATTCATGCTACATCGCCCGACGCCAGGACATCGATTCCAACGCATTAGAGGCACTTGATTTCGCAGTGGACAAATTCCGTCAGCTACGTGAGGTATTTCGGATTCCCGGTGTCCGACCAAAAGGCTTTTTACTCCCAAGGCAGCACGCGCTCTTCCACTACCGCCGCCTTATTGAAGATTTCGGAGCCCCAGGAGGCCTGTGTTCTTCAATCACAGAATCTCGCCATATCATGGCTGTCAAGAAACCGTGGCGCCGATCCAACAGGTATAATGCGCTGGGACAAATGTTGCTCGTCAACCAGCGGCTGGACAAACTCGCTGCTATGCGTGGCGACTTCGCAGCACGCGGAATGATACCAGCTGGTCATGCTGCTGGCAGACAGATAACGCACCTCCTCAAGCGCTCTCGACGCTCTCGATGGGTTTTCGATTATGAGGTGGAGGACAACGAACCCGTGGACTCGGACTTGGAGGACCAGGATATTCTTGGGCATGTGATCTTGGCCCACACTCGTGGTACGCCGTTCAATCCTGTAGATGAAAGAAACCTGATTGGGCGAAGCTCGCAAGTACCCGCGGGACATAGATGAAATATCAACCTTCATAGGCATGCCTAATCTACATGCGATGACTCTGGAATGCATTTCATCTCAGCTCGATACAACCGTCGATAATCTCTCTCCTCTCAAAAGCAAGATATCCATCTTTCACTCCGCGATCGCAACCTATCATTCACCATGTGATCCAAGCGGTTTACATGGGATGCGACGTGAGCGCATCCGTTCAACTCGATCTTGGCTTGGCAAAGGGCCGCGACACGACTGTGCGTTCATTGTTGAGGACGAAGCGAAATCCGGGATGGCAGGAATGAATGTTGTGAGGGTCCATCTTTTCTTCTCGTTTGAATATGAAGATGTCTACTACCCCTGTGCTCTTGTGGATTGGTTTAAGAGGGTGGGACGTGACCCTGTATCTGGGCTGTGGGTTGTTCATCCAGATATCACACGTGGCGGCAGACCAGACCAGTCAGTTCTGCATCTGGATTCATTCCTGCGGGGCGCACATCTAATCCCAGTTTTTGGCAAGCAAAAGTTGCCACATGATTTCCATTACAAGTATTCTCTAGACGCGTTTCAAGCGTTTTATGTAAATAAATACATAGATCACCATGCAAACGAGATCGCTTTCTAACGTAGAAATGTACATTCTCCATTTTCGATCGATGGGGTGGAACACGAGTTTGAAAATTGCCCAACTGTGATCTCTGGCCCTTTGCGGCCCGCTCCTCCTCCCGCATTAGCACCCGCAAATGGCATCCCCTTTCCCTCCGGGCGTCTCTGGCCCTTTGCAGCCCGCTCCTCCTCCCGCGTTAGCACCCACAAATGGCATCCCTTTCCCTCCCGGCGTCTCTGGCCCTTTGCGGCCCGCTCCTCCTCCCGCGTTAGCACCCACAATGGCATCCCCTTTCCCTCCCCCTGCCCCGCGTGCATGTCCCTTTGCTCCCACGTGTTCCTACTCCTACCGCACGTCCTCCCGCTTCCGCCCCTTCCCCCTTCAGTCTCCGCGCCTGGCACTCGTCCTTTCGCTTCCATCTCCTCCCCTTCCCGCGCCCAGCACTCGCATTAACACACCCGGATGGCTCCTTTCCGGTGACATGTCTTAGAGAGTTACCATAACATAGTTATATATATCTGTATACTGTATACATAGAGACAAAAATATTGGCGCCTATTTACGGCAGTTGAACGTTGAATAACCGCCACCGTGACCTGGATGGGTAGGCGCATGTCCCTTCCGTTTCTTTGACCCGCTATTGCCTTATGATATAAGAAGCTGAATGAATGAAAATAACCGCTATATACTGGGGCGTGTCCAGAAGTCGATGAACTGTATTGTTGGAGCTCGGAGCTCCACTGGCGACCCGAAATTCTTTCATAAATTTTTATGTGCAACGGAATTTGGGGTGACAGGCCCTCGTAATGCTGAAGGTATTCTATAAGGCTCAGTCTTCCGTAAAGCATACCGCCCCCGCCCCACCTTTCCCACTTCCAGAGCTCACATGGCAGTCATCACGCGAAAAACAAATGCCACCACACGCCCAGGTGATGTCTTGCTGAGGAACAAGCAACTACGACGTACCGACAACAGATTGAGGCGGATGAAGCTCACGCCAGGGAAAGGGCTAGAGTCACAAGCGAAGAAGCGGCAGCAAAACGCCGTGCTGTCCTTGGACGTATTGCACAGCTGGAGGATGACATAGCACGAGAAGACGCAGCTTTGCGCACGACGTCGATCAGGCCGGATCAACTCCAACCCAGGTATGTTACTGAGAGTCATCAACCAATCAACAGTCGGGTTGACGAGCGATACAGAGAGCCTGAGGAGCTCGGAGGAGAGGAACGAGATTTGCCAGATCACAGTCTTTCATCACAGTCAGTGGCACTGGCAACTGACACCAGTGATGACTCCGGCAGCAACCCAGGTGGCGACAGTTTCATCCCCAACAAACTTGACGAGACGGAGGAAGATGCGACGGAAATAGACTCCGATGAAGATACGAGTGGGGAAAGCATGCATCGCATTCGTGCTACTAGTAAAAGCAAGAAGGTGGCTATAACCGTTCACTACTGGCAACTATACATGATACTCATTCTTTGCAGGAAAAAAAGAAGCGAGGCGTTCTTAGAGCTGAGGTCAACATGATGCGAGATGTCATGGACTTGCCGTCGAGCAAGAAACGCAAGGCACCGCAGGACAATAGGTGAGTGCGCCTTTATTCTATACAGCTAAACCAATCTCACCCCCTCCGTGCTAATACCCCAGTGTTGGCCACCCACGTGCGCTCAAGCGTCACAACGCTATGGAAGGGCTTTATTCGAATTGGAGAACACAAGCAAAACGCAGTGAGCTGAGATATACTGTGTCTAGCTCATCACCCCACTTATAGATATACTTTGCCAGGGTATAATGATCAACGAGGAGAAGATACCGGGGTGGTGCGGTTGGTGATGATCCAACGAGTGTGAAAGCTGGTCAGACCTCAGTCCCTCCACGTGTAACAAGAATTGTTCCTGCGCCTGTGGACTCTGAAGGGGATACTCCTTCAGATCTTGTGCAAAGGACAAAGGATGTGCGCTACTTTATATTCTTCCATCGTGCGTATACTGACGGAGCTTGTTTTAGATGCATGTTCGGCTTGTTAAGCTCACAACGCCGTCGGCTACCACCAGTACAGAGGGTAGCCTGACTGGCGACATCGTCCGTGTGCCTAGACGTGACAAAAATTCTCGTCGTCGAAAGCAAAGGTATACTGTTGCTGACTTGCCCTTCCCTCGTGGTGGAAAATACACTCAGAACTGGCGTAAGACTTTCGTCCCGAATCTTCTGGCCTGGGCTGGATCCCGAGATGATCCATTCGGTGCTAATGGTCGACTGCATACGGAAGTTGCCAATATCTGGAGCGTGCGTTCCCAAGTATCGGGCTGAAAGACACAGACATGGATATCCTGGTATATGTGGTATGTAGTTATCCATCAACGTCGTCATGATTCAAACTCTTGATTTTTCTCTAGTGTGAAAATGCGCTCAATAACTGGCGCAGCGGTGTCGGGAAAGCTGCCCATGCCGCAGTTGCCAAGTTTTTCGATTCTGATCCCAAGGCGTTCGGTCATCAAGAGGATCGTGTTGCATTCGTCTCAGATATCCTGGACCAGATGCGTTTTGTCTATAAACATCCGGATAATGTTGTAAGTGCAACTTAAGTTAAATAAGTTTATCATCATGATGTAGTCTATGATGGTGCTAATTGTGTGATTTAGTCTGGTCGTGGAGCGTTCCGTTCCCACCTCCTTTTGGTGGTGTATTCATATCACCTTCGCAAGGTCTCTACACAGCTTGATAAGTACGGCAACCAGATCGGGGGCTGGCCCTCGCAGCCGCTGCAGTAAGTAAACCCATTTACTTTTTACTTGTACTCAAGTCATGCCCATATTTCAATTATCCAGGTTGAACGCGGTCTTTGGCTTTTTGAGAGTGGTGAAGACGCGCTCAATAGCGCCCCAGTCTCGGTTTTACGGAGAACCCCTGGGGCACGAAGGCCGCGATTTTGTCTCGTCAACGAAGAAGTTGCAGGATTCCCACTGGGCAGAAATAACCAATGAAATATTCGACCTCAAGCTCCTGGGCCGTGATGGGCAGCACATGGTCGACTCAGACGAAGATGACAATGGTGGTGATGACATTGGAGGGACGCGGGTGAACCCACGTGCACGCATTGATATTGACTGGTGAGTTCAACATTCAATGATGCGAAGTAAATGTCTGAGAAACCCTACAGATGAAACCGAAGCTTTTCAAGTTGGGCACTCGCAGGCCCCATGTGTTTGGCGTGCAATCTTTTTTTACATTAGCCCTCATCTTGTCGTCCTGGTCCTCTGCCAGTGGGTCCGGGCCTGTGTTCTTGTCGGTAGTGAACGTTTGTGCCGGCCACTTGACATTTCTTGTTACACGTATTTGTTATCAGACATTTAATAGATTTGAATTTGGCGTACTCTCACTACTCTGTTTAGTCATGAAAGTCACTGGCATACACGCACTCATTTCCAGAACAATGCCAGAGTTCCGTTCAAGAACAAGAATTTTCATCTGACACGAGATGAAATATCTACAGCTAGGTATTCCTAGCAATCCTAGGTATTATCTGTCACGCGTCTCCTTAACTAACTAGAGAAATTCGTCACACTTCGGTTTTACCAAATTGTAGATATCATCTATACACACATCTTTTTAACTATCTCAAGATATTTGTCACAAGCCAGGTTTCACCAACTCCTAGGTATAAACTTGACGACAAACTCTAGTTTTCACGTACCTAGTGCAAGGTATGTCTCTACTCTCAGGTTGGACTAGCAGTACCTAGCGCTACTAACTAGAGAAGGAGATATGAGGCTGCTGTAGGTGATTTAAGGCGAGATTTTCGGGGCTCTTCTGTTTTGCTCAGTTATAAAGCAGCCGGACTGTCATATTGATTCGTGCTGAGATAGTAGTACGATATTACCTTAAAGCGTTTCGTGCTAATTAGGCGACCTAATTAGACTATACAAAAATCCGGTTGCTGGGCCTAGTCTAATTTCTGTGGATCAGTTGTGTTCCTAATCATTCGAAGGTCAGTTCGAGTCCGATTTGGCTTTTGTGGCTGAGCGGCGAAAATCGAGCCTCTGGTTCTTGATAGGTTGTCATCCGTACGATACTCTGAGTTACCGAAAGTCTCATAAGTAATTCCTCTTATCTTCCGAGCGGGCGACTCGCGCGAGCGTCACACGAGTGAGGCTTGTTGGCCACACAATTGAGAAGCGAGTCCAGTTGTAGGAGCAGGGGGTGGTCCGCGAGATTGATCGTCCTGGCCCTCGTATTGGAGGTGCTCTATTTCTCCCTAAGGTCCAATGGGGGACCGGGGTGGAGTTGTTCAAACATCCGCGCGTGTTGATAGTTATACACGTAGAGTCGGGAGGTGGTGCTATAGTTGTCTGATGGAGGCGTTGTGGTCGAGTGTTTATTGAAAAGTCGTCACGGAGTGCCTTTGTTGGAACCTCTCCTGTCCCAGGTAGACTGTAGGGGAAATGCGTTCTTGTTCACCGTTCATTGCTCTGGGTTGACTGGGTACAGGATTTGTTTTACTCTCTCGTTCATGTGCCTGGACGCTCTGGATGGGCCTTTCTTTGATGCTGGTAGGTTTCCCTACGTGGGCTGCTCTTGTTATCCGTCTTTGGCCCGTTATCGGTGTCGTCCTTCGCGTAGAATGTCGATATTGTTTCGGGGTTTACGGTGAGGTACTAGTTGGCAATGGGCCAACTCTTATTTTCGTAATTTGCTAACGTACTTCGTCGTTCTGGTCCCCTTTTCATAGCTGTGGGTCTGTAGCTCGTCGTTCTGCCGTTCTCTTTTTGCTGTATGCCTGGGAAATTGTGCTACTCGACATTCGTCTATAAATTGTTCCCAGAGAGCTTGGACGTTGTCTACTGCAGATGTCAGCGGTCCAGGAATCCTCGGCGGCATAGAGCGTCACCACTCCAGCGTACCACGAGGTCCCTTCATATGCGCTAAGGGTTAGAAGTGTATCTGTTCATTGGCGAGTTATGTTCGGTCGAACGTCGTAGTGTGAGGCCGAAAATTACAAGTCTTAATTGAATACAATGCGTCGGCCTTCCCTGCTATCCACCGTAAACTGGTCGGGTCGGCTTCCCACTCGTCTATCCTCGGCTGGGGTCAGGTATTCGGTCTGAAATTGCGTTGGCGGTCCTCCGCTCCTCTCCCTCCTCCTCCACTCCCCTGCCTGCCGCTCTGCCTGCCTCCTCACTCGCACCTCGGCTAAGGAGGAGGCGAGTCGCTATGAAGGCTTGGTGGAAAGGCGTTGCGAGAGACGATTGGGTGTGGCAGGGGTTCCGCGATTGAGTTGCGGGTATTGAGGAGGTCTAGTGCTAGTCCTGGTGGTTTTGTCGTATGTCATTCCGGTGAGGAATTGTGGATGCTGGAGTGGCGGTTGTTATAAGCGTGTTTGGTCGCCGCTAAGAAGAAGTCTGCTGTTGGCGGGGTTGCTCGGTAGCGGGTTCTTTTCGATTCTGTCTGGGTGTGTCTGGATCGAAGCGCCGATCGGGATGTCTTCGTGTTGATGGGTCTTCGCCCTACTTTGAGGGGTTTTCCTGTTGTCGGCTGGAGCTACTCGTACGCTAAACTAGGCCGATGCAATACGTTCCCTACTGTAAGCTGTGGGAGAGTTGGCCGTTGTGTCCTCGCTGTTTTCGATGGTGAGTGTCGAAACTGTTGTGGGAAAGTCGTCAGAAACTCTCTCCTAGTAGGAAAGCTTACTATCGTCTGGGGTCAATATGGATCTTTATAGCCATTTGTTTTTTACGTGAGATACAGGCATCTGGTCTGGAGAACGAGTTCATGAACTTATCAGCTTGTCGTAGTCCCACGCAGGAGAATGCCACGGAGTAAGGAGATGCTTCTGTTCTTATTGTCTCTTGTTGTATGGTCGTCGAGTTTTCGCGTAGCAAGGATATCAGCGAATGGTTGGGCCTGCAATATAGTGGATCACTTGAGTTGTCGATATCTTGGTTAATCTTTGTAACTCACTTGGAGGTAGAATCCCGCTGCAGCTCCGATGTCGTACCGGAACAGCCACGGTAGTGCTTTTGTCTTGGTCGATGGCTTAAAAAGTGAGTACCTATGTTTAACCTCGAGCTAGTAGGTGGGAGGTGGACTAGGAGGAGGCAGGTGATTGGAGGGGCTAGTGGTATACTTAGCCGATCACAAATTGTCTCGCCGGAGCGTGAGGTCTGCATCAGAATTCGAGTGGGGGGGATCAGGCGTTGGCATCGGGATAAAGACTACGTAGGGAGATAGTATTGAGGTGATAGAGGCCTATGAGGAGTAAGGGTCCAGTGGGGTAGACAGAGCAAATGGGTACGGTTAGCCTCAACGCAGGCATATGAGTTAAATAAGAGGTAGAGAGGAGGAGAAGGTTTGCTGTTCACGCTGCTCCTCTCGAGGAGTGACACTGGATGAAAGAAAGGGATCATGTGGATTGCTTCCCAATCCGAGACGTTTGGTAGCGGGGAGCGGTTGTGGACCACATGGGGCGCATTGGTAATGAGTAAGAAACAGTTCGACAACACCCCACGTGTGGCACGGCCAGGAGGGACAGAACTTGTCAAAACTAGTCAAGTCCTGGAGTGGGGAGCTGAATGAGAGGAGAAGACGAGCGGAATTCCCGCGGAGCAGCAGGAGGTATAGGAGAGTATTAGGAGGGAGTCTAGAACTAATTCTCACACCGGCTACAGGACTGGTACAAGTGAGTGCGACTGGGTACCGATGCGGGAAAGGCGATAGACAAAGGGCTGGTAGGCGTGATTTAGTCGACATAAGGACAGCGGAAGGCGCCACGCTCGACGGAGAAATGCTCTTAGTAAGCATGTATGCACTAACACACGCACATTGAAACGCGACGACACGAAAACGACCGTACAAACTATCAGAGAAAGCAAATATGCTGTACTGACAGACAAGCTTTTGCACGCCTGGCAACGGGAAAAAGCACGGGATATATACATGATGAGCAGACAGAGGCATTCGGAAAATCCGGGAGAACGAGAACTCAGAACCGCAACGGTCGAGGTACTTCACATTTAACGTAGCTCAGACACTATTTGATCCGCGAGCGCGTGGTCTGAGAATGAGAGCAGTGGGAGAAAACATGAGGCTTATATCATGCAATATCCGCGCAGGGCGCATAGTGCTGATGTAGAGAGCACTGAGAGCACTCGTAAGGTCTGTGTCGATTAACGGCAGAGAACGAGGCGCAGCAAGTAGTCTATTCACAAGAATGAAGTTGCACTAAACACATCAGTTCTCAGAGAGGAGATTGACATCTGACGTCCGGACATTGGGGACAGGTGTGGAGGTGCATCGAAGTCGTCTTCTAGGGCTCTGTGGGAGACGATAGATGAGCTCGGGAGACCATATACACGAGCGCTGGCTATACGAGAGCGCTATCCGATATTTGAACTTTGAATGGAATGCCGTTATCAGAGAAGGAGTACGCACGAGAGAGAGAGGCAGCTCTAATAATGCGACTATCTTGCACGAGACGGCACAAGAGGAGAGTAGATGTGTGTGACGGAGTGGTGAGGGCACTACTTATATGTCGCGGAAGGGACCTCAGCTCTCTGCGGGCCGGACACGACGCTGTCGAATAATGCGTGATTACAGTCTCATGTAGAAGGAATCTGGCATTCGGGCAAACGGTTTGGTCCATCTGGGTCGTGCTCGCGACTCACTGCTAGGGTGGAGTCGAAAGGATGTTCTGGGCTTTGAAAGCACAGAAAAACAACGCGAACAGCGCAGTAATCGGGAGGTATCCTTGAAAGTCTCGAATATGGCGCTGAGTGTACGGTACCATGCCACACGATTCCGGAAGGGACCCAGCTTGAAGTCAACTTGAGAGAGATATGCGAAAATACTGACATGGTATCCATAAGAACAAGTCCTGCCGTTCTGCTCCACGCACCGATGCAGCGTCAAACACGATTCTATAGAAAGTCCCAAGGACCGAGAATATGCCCGTGCTTGTCCAGGCCGTCTCGGTGTTATCCCGATGCTCGTTCATCCAATATTGCGAAAAACTTCGAGAGGCAATGAGGGATAGAGTAAGGTTTAAGATGAGCTCGGCATAAAAGAAGATCACGATGTTGACCAACGAACGGTAAGGCGACACCAGGTTGGGGATATAGCCTCGAGCGAGAGCGAAGGGTCAGTATATAGATTTGGCAGAAATTGCTTCTGCGAAGATCTGGAAATTAAACAGCTTAGTTTTACATACAGGTCTTGAGAGTTGTTCAGCGTTCACATCCGCCAGGAAGGCATGACACCTAGACCTGAAAGGTAAGCGTGAGTGGTAAGGGACACCAAGGCCACGCAAGAGGGCATCTAGTGCAGAAACTCAACGCTCGACGGACATATATAGCCCTCAGACTCTGTACTTTTTCCTGGACCGTTCTATCATGAGCAACGTACTCACGAGTCCTTCACGCATCTCCTGTGACCTTTGCGAGACGCAAAAGTTTCTCAGGTCAGCTGGGGCGAATCATTAGCTACATGTACCAGTCAGTCAGTTCCACTAATACAATACTAGGGAAAATCTATCGGACTTTATAGATGATTGAAGACAATCGTGAGAATTCGTAGACTGCAGACAAGCTCCCCCGCGCACACATATTGTTGGCCTCAGCAGGCATATAGTAACTACGTAGCAACAATGAAAATACCGAGCGAGCTTGCGACGTTGAAGTTCCATGCTTTCCTAAGAGACAGTCCCTGCCATTCGAGATGGTGTTGACTATTGTCACCGAAGGGGCTGCGCATCAGAATTCTGCCAACATAGCATAGGTTTGACATGGCTTGCGAAGCAGTATCTAGAGTTAAG
>JAGKRU010000005.1:0-46614 GCA_022884055.1 Russula griseocarnosa
ATGTAAAAAGCATGCATGTCTGGTTTGCTTCACCTGAAAAAGTCATCAATGTTGACAATTTGTTAACCATTGTGTCATTGTTTGATGCATTGTCAGCTGTGATGCTGAGCATCTATTTTAAATGTAATGAGCCCCCCTATTAATTTATGATGCGCATGTTTACTTGCCTTGTCTGAGATTCCAAAATCATTGATGATCTGCACAAATGCAGCTGCAAGATTTAAACCAGAATGGGACTTATTGATACAGTTTAAGTATCTGTAATGTGAATTTGTAATGCACACTCACCTTAGCCACTTCAACAACATCTAGTACCATAGATATAGCTTCACCTTTGTGCTCAAAATGTGCAGAAACAGCCATAAAGGCCTTGTGGTTAGGGGAGGTCCAGGCATTGGTGGCAAAGTTAATTTTGCCATCATACTCCTGCACCTGTAAGTTCAACTAAACTTCTGTATGCTATCCATGTCATAACACACCTGTAGCATTTTAGCAATGCGGTTATGAGCATTTGCGAATATAAGCCGCACATCGTGTGACACTGTAGATGATGATGGTATATAGTACCCAGGACGACCTGTCTTCATTAAGCACTGAAAGTCATGGTCACTGATGATTTTGAATGGATGCAGGTCTTCAGCAACCCAGTGAATGATTTTTGCCCTGTATGCAGCCAAGAGTTAATTGTCAGATAGTCTTAAGAAACATGACTGACTTTGTTTTGGCTTTTGTGTGCTGGCGGTATGAAAAAGTAACAACCCCATTACCCTTTCTTTTGAAAGATAAAGTGATTGTTCCTAACCCTTTGAGTTCTTTCAGCACAGTTTCACGAGCATCTTTTGCAGTCCTAGCCTCAATAACTGCCTTTAAAACATCCTCTCCTTAGCAGTTCTCGACATGCTTCTGCATATTACTAGTGGAGGTTAGAGTGCGTTCGGCGCACTTTTTCTCGTGCGCAGGACCAGCCAAAAAAAAAAAACGAGGAAAGTGCGGAAATCTGTGGAGAGTGACCGTTCGGGGTGAATTTCCGCGAAAAAATAAAGTGCGACAGAGTGCGGGAGCCCTGCCAAAAATAAAAACGTCTCAGACACGTTTTTATTTTTGTTCCCGCACCCGCGCGCGTGACGTGACGTCCTGTTACGACTCCGTAACACGATATTTTACACGCTATCTAGATATTTAGCGATCACGGGACTAGCCGATATCTCAGACATACTGTACACGACAAATGCTTGGATTGCACAACGTATTGCTACAAAATTCTTTACTTCTACAATGCTGATTTTGTTTTATTCTACAATGCTTCCTCTAATCGTACTTTTTGCCAGTAAGCTCGTTCATGTGGTGGAGAAGGAAAGCCGTGCGCGCTGTCTTGTTTTTCATGTTGAGGTACGTATACCCAAGCATTGGATCCTTTGCTATGACGCACGCAGCATCTTTGATGTCCTTGTCGGAGAAACCCTCATCTGTTTCGATGGCCTCGATGGCCTGAGGTATGATTTCCCAAGCTTCTGAACGAGGAGCGCGTTGGGTTGACCCATTGATTGCGTCCGTCAACGAATCCATGGCAGTCTCCATGGAATTGCCCATCGATGAAATCCCCTATCCTGCTGAAACACGACGTACTTTGCGCCGGTCGTTGCCCGTATTTGTGAGGGGTGCAGACTGCCTCTTAACCGTCTTCCCTTTGTCTGTTTGCGTGCATGCAGCTTCATCGTCCTAACACATGTCAGGACATATGTATGTGTGTGATGAATAAATTACTTACAGAACTAAGAAGAGCATCTAGTTCACGATCATAAAACGACCGTTTGGTGGTGCTAACAGTGGCATTCAAGTTAGTTTCTTCATCCGAGACCCTCCCCGTTTCGAGGGGCACATCCAGCAGTGCTGGGTCGATGGCTGGTTCGTACGAGGTGGACGCTGATGGAGCCGCACTCTGGGTCGGTGGATCAGGAGGCGCCTGGCCAGCTCGGAAGGCGTTCTGGCCTGTTGCACGCATGCCGTCCACAAGTTCTGACATTTCGTAGAATAGGGGGAACCCTTTCTTGCGGAGAGGCTTGACCGCGTTTGGGTTGGATTGTTTCTGCAGCGAACATAAGGTCTAGGCTAGTTGCATTGAATATGAGTCTCACCTGTATATATGTGTCCCATACTTCATCTGATACCTTCGGGATGTTCTTCTCATGGTCCCATCCCCATCCAGATTGATCACGCATGTTATTCATCATGTCGTATTTGTGTTTCAGCTGAAGAAAGTCATGAAGACATGCATACAATCAATGATTGATGAGTACGTACGCGTTGCCATCTCCTTTTGATGGCTTTGTTGTCCTTCGGCGCCCCTCCCGATATCTTCTCGCTACCAGCCAGCGCTGCGACACAGGCAGTCCATGCCACATCTTTTGGGTTATTGTCGCCCCACAGTCTCTCGTCCTTGGTCTTCTTCAGTGTACGAACAAGCGTTGCTTCGTCGTCGCGGGACCATGTAACATTGCCCCGGTCCTTGCGCACATTTTTAGTTTCGCTCATTTGGGAAAGGGAGCATAGAGTGATACAAGATGAGTGGATGCGCGGCGTTGCGAGAGATGTGGGGAAAGTATATGTATCGGCTATCGCGGACCATCTTCCCGTCAGTCACTTGCGTTATCTTATCTGCCCACATTATCTGATGATACACATACATTCCTGTTTATTCTGCTTGTTTCTATGAAGTGGAGAACAACATAATACAAATTTGCTTTTACCTACGTCTGCGCATCGGCCTTGAGACATACTCCTCCCACATTGCCGATGCAATACTGTCCCTGCGCGCTGCGGCTCTGTTTCGTTCCTCGCGAGGGACTGCAGCCTGACTATTACTCCAGACATCGTCCATGTTTGGCTCGGCTTCAACTTCATGTTCGGAAATCTCACTGGGATCGTGAATGATGATGAAGTTATGTAGGGCCGCAAGAGCAGGGACGATCTGAGTTTGAGTGGTGAGGGAGTACTCTTGCGCTAGAAGCAGAACCTTGAAGCGCTTCTTCAATACACCAAATATGCGCTCAATGATGTTCCTGAGCCGTGCATGTTGAAGATTGAACAGTTCTTGAGCATTCTGAGGCCTGTAATCGTTGAGGTGAAGCTAGCAGAATGTATAATAATATGAACGCACCTATTTCTGCTGTTTCCCCACTCCCTCAGGTGATACCGCACGCCTCGATAAGGAGCCAGGAGATCATCTGTATTTGGGTAGCCTGCATCTGCAAGATAGTACTTTCTCTCTGGAACTTGAAAGTCTGTCGCCCTAGCATCTTGATACACTTGACTGTCCGAGGCGCTGCCTTCCCAGCCTGATAAGATATAGACGAACTTGAAGTCGAAAGAACACGCTGCTAGCACATTCTGAGAAATCACTCCTTTGTGATTGCGGAATGGCGCGCGCGTATCCTCAGGAACAAAGACAGGGATATGTGTCCCATCGATCGCCCCCAAGCAGTCCCTAAAATACGGATAGAAGTCCTCGTTGTTCAAGATGGACTCAGGCAGAGGTGTGTTCTGAGTCGGGAGCTTCACATATGTGGGGTAGATCTTCTGTGATACAAGCGCGTCAAGTATGCGATGGATACATCTAAATGACTAATAAGCTAGATCACACGATAAGCACTCAGAACTCACTTTGATATAGTGTCTGGGCTTCTCTGGAATCGCTCTTGCAGTGCCCGATTAGATAACCCTCAGCGTGCGTAGTGCAGGAAGATCGCCAACTGTTCTTCAGAAGAGACGTGCCTTATATCACATAGACCAGTGTGCTTCTGAAGGACCGACAGTAGACACCAGAACACATGCTTGTGTATGCCCATTTCGTTATAGAATCGGCCATCGTGTCCAGCAAGCAGTTCGTCAATCCAACCTTGGCCAGAGAGGACAGATGTATGCTGGGGGACTTTATCAAAGCGCAAGGTGTACAGTAGTACAGTTTCTACCGCAGCAAGCACAACAATGAGACCGGCGATAGCGGAGATCAGAATAATGCGCCTCTGGGAGTCATCAGGATCCATTGTATATGCGCACGCATACAAGGAAGTGGGGCGTGGGCGGGCAAAAGGATAATCGACAATCACTTAATCAAATTGACCGGCAAACTCCCGAGCCGATCGAGATGAAGATGTCACATATCAAGTCACACTGCTCACGTGTTTTCACTCTTTGTCATAAAATGAGACGTTCCAACCCAAAAAGGTAATATATTTCTATGGCCGTTCGGGACAAAAAAAAGCTCGAAAACTCCAGAAACGTTCCCGCTCCCGGGAGGGTGGACGGGAGCGGAACTTGTGGAAAATTCCGCGCGACAAAATGCGCCGAACGCACTCTTAAATCCTTGTTATCAAGGAACTGCTGAACAGTCTTCTTGCAGCCCTGGGCTGTACACCTGAAGACATGGCTGTGATGGCCATTCACATATTCAATAGCAGGAATTGGTTTGAAAAATGCATATATAGGTGAAGTCCACTTTTTTGCCAGTCGCTCTGAAATAGAAATGTAAGTATCAGATATATAGCCTGTTTTGAGCTTTCACTAACTGAGTTCATCTTCAGAAGCTTCATTGTCACTCTCAGGGGATGAATCTTTTATGACTTTACCATGAGAGGTGTTGTCTTCCTCCTCTGTTTGGATAGTGGTTCAACAGGATTGAGACACTTGTCCTGACCCAGGTGGTGAGCGGGAAGGCTTTCACTTACTACTAGACTTGTTTTTGGTTTTGGCCATATTAGGAGAACCAAGTCATCTAAGATAAGGAAGGGGGAAATAAGAGGACAGAGACAAAGGAGCGAGCATTGTTGACTGAGATGTTGCAGACAACAGTTCCACAAATGTGAGCACTGAGTGAGGAAAGGCAAAGTGAAGTCAATAGAGACATTGCAAATGACAGTTCCACAAATGTAAGTGCTGAATGAAGAGGGAGGTACGAAGTAGACTGGGACGTTGTGTACAGCAGTTGTGCAGACACAACTCCTGAATGAGGGATCAAAAAGAGATGTGAATACAAGTGAGAGAAGGGAAAATAAGGATATGCACTGAATTCAATGCTGCTCTCCCTTAATGAGCTGGGGGGCTTAAATACATGCTCATCGCTACTGTGCATTGGTGTCCAAATCGGCAGGAACAAAGACCAGTGCATGCACATATGCAAAATGTGAGAGAAATTTGTAAAAACAATTATCAGTAACTATGAGACGACGCTAAAGACTGGATATGAGAGGCATACTAGTGCTGTGCCCTTGTGGTTAATAGTGATCACTGTTGTCCAAAGGTAGAAAAAAGGGAGGAGTTAGGGAGGAATGAGAGGCTGTAAAGATGGAAAGGTCTTCTATTTGCTCACATCTTGTGCCAGGTGCCAGAGGTCGAGGGAATGATCAATGATTGATGATCGTGAAGTGTGCTTGAAGATGAGATTTTTGGCACAACGGAGTGCTTAGTAAGCATTGCTTACACACCCATCCACTTGGTACATGCTGGTCGATAGTGCAAATGGGATCAAACAACATTTGGGTGCATTGTGCTCTCATTTGTGCCAGTTTTCTATCACTGGATTTTCATGTAATTGATGATTTCCCCCCTTTTATTTGTGAACCTGTGAACACTCTAAGATGACTTACAAGCAAATATGCATAGAACAAGTTGCACATTAAGCCCAAGGACGCCACGTTAGATATTATTATTGCTGTCACTGAATTGCCTCCAACACACCCTATCCATCTTGGACTTACCCTCAACTTCTCTGCCATTCTATTTTAAATAGTCCCAATTGCACATGCCATCTTGTTATACAAGCATTCAATGATACAATTGCAGAACTTGATACAGTTTCAGAGAAGAGCCACAAGGACTCAACTGTGACTGCGAACAAACAAAAGACCATCCCCACAGGCTCTTGCTACATACCCTCTTGTTGACTCCTTTTCCAACTTCAGACAATGTTACGGACTGATCCCCTTTTGGTTCACACGAATACTATGTACCTCAATTCGCAGTTTACGCTTCGTTCCGCCTTTTCCGCTCTGGCCCATGCTTCCTGAATATGTACCGCCTCGAATTTAGAACCGTTTGTTATCGTGCCTGTTAATTAACTTATGTGGCGATGGACTGGACTTCCACCACATAGGTTAATCAATTATGTTCGTGATGGCCATCAGCTGTTACTCTGATCAAGATGTGGAATCACCTACCTAACGCACCCGCTAGAGTTTAGATTCCTTATCTGCTTTTCATTTCACACTGTCACTTTGTTATTCTGAGTACAGGTATGGTATTGACAACCTGATGCAACCATCAGAGTCCTAACTCCATACCTCTACGTCATTTCACGGTACCGATGACGCTTCACACCCATATAGTTGACAACCTGGACTCTATGATGTCATAGTGTTCATTTCCTGTTTAGGGGTGAGTAGAGGCATCCACAATATCGCGTTTCTTACATAATCAGTGATACAGATGTATATAAATGATCCGGTAGAACTTCAAGAAGCCTTAAGCTTCTCTAGAAATCCATTTCCTGTATTTCCGGACTTCCCTGAGCCAACTAGAAGGGTTTGCTTCTAGCTCATCTCTATATCCGAACAAAGAAAAGACAAAGAGCTTCACTAAGGCACTATCTCGCTCCACAAGAGATAAGTCCTTAGATTTCGAAACATAGAATCACCAGAGACTACGACAACAAGGGTGCAAGCCTTGTGACAACTTGCTATACAAAGACTCAATCAATATCTTTTGATTGTCATAGACCTCAGACGTCTAACAGAATTAAGGAGACGATACACCCATCCTCCAAGGAGATAATAGTTGAGAACTATTGGAAGGCAGTCTGCGCCCTATACTGTCTATAGAACGGGACACGCATTGCGTCATTAACAAAAGGTCCAAGAAACGTTCATATTAATTAGGAGAAGTCCGACACTCTCAGAGTCATCAAGATCGGCGGAATCAGAATTCATATCTTCGCGTACAAACCCCGACTAGGCTATCGCCGAATACGCTACAGGACGTAACAGACAAGGACAATCAACTCTAATGGTAGTAGGCTTTACTTGGGCTACAAAGTGAGTCATTGTCCCTGTGCCATTCCTTTACCTACCAAGATGACACTAATGAGTCTAGACCCACACTTCCTCAAACTGTCACTCAGTCAGCATGCATTGCATGGAAACAGTGCAGCCATAGCTAAAGTTTCTCACTTGGATCTGATGCTATTGTGACTGCTGAGCATGCAAAAAATTTTGGCATTTTGCAGGCTGTCCAGCCACATGCACATCTTAATGGCACTTTCATAGGGTCATATCGTCCTTAATGTGTGCTAGTGGATGCAGAGACTACGTTATGACCTTCTACCCCACATCTTATCTGTTGCAACTCCACAGCCTCTATGGTCTCCAGTCTTTCCAATGATATCTCCCTGTCATCTCATCCCGCTGCATCAGTCGATCCATTGGACCCAGCCCATCCACAATCCATTCTTACTCCAGAACTTCATCTGACGTTTTCTCAATATCCACGACCTTCTATACCAGCATCCACAGCCCCCACTTCTGAACCTGTTTGAAGTGCGTGCAGAACTCCTAACATTATGACAACCCAACTACGGGTCTACTGTTGATAACTGGAATGACTTTCTTGACAAGTTTGCCACTCTTTGCAAGTCTAATAAGCAACCAATGGAAATTCTGCAGGCCTACAATGACATGGTACCTGTTCCATCTATCTGCTCTGACTTGATGACCATATCATCCAAGAGACCACCATCCGAAAGGCCATCATTGAAGAGGCTCAGTGTTGTCATCACAGATGACATCAATTGTCTTCTTCAGTATCTTCATGGACTAGAGGGCAATAGACAGCATGACAATCAAGAAATTCATGATCATCTTAGTAAGATTCAGAATGAGCTTTACGGTCTTGCTGATTACATTCACAAGAAGGAGGCACCAGCAGTCCTTCCTCCAGTTCCAGCTTAGTTCAAGGATCAGTCTGTTGCTGAGAGTAGTGTCATATCTTGGCCTTTGCCTTCCCCAATTCTTTCAACTGTGACTGGCAAGATAAGCACATGGCAAGTTCCCATCCCGCTGACCCATCCTCCTCATTGCCCAGGCACTCCGTCTTTAGTAATACTATATCATTCTTGTCATCTTATCATTCTAATGACTTCATCTCAATAGAATCTGGGCTGTTTATTCAACAACCACCTTCTCTGTCATCTACTCCCATATCTTCTTCCCCTCTGTCATCCATAATACAGTCATCTCCATCAAGCTCTCTCTCATTCAGATACTCCATTTGACTCCCATATCACAGTCTCCTCCCTCACCAGGCAAATATCTGTCTCAGACTTTGACAGAAATCACACAACGATCACCCCCTACCATATTCCCTAAACCATCAGTGGTCTCAAGTACAATTAGGCATTTCAGGGTGATGGGAGGGATCAAGGATCGAGGCAGAAGCTACAAATGCTCATCATTCCAATGCTAGTAAGGCCACGAACATCACTAGATAACATGATGGGAGAGTTTCTTTGTCCTCCCCAACCTCCAGCTCCCCTACAGATACAGCCGCCACCAGCATTTATGCCTCTAATCTTCCGACCTAATGCTCGAGGACTACAACCCCAAAGTATCAGCCTGATGCTTCCCACTTCCCACTGAATTACCCCCAATACAGCCCTTCACAGTCCCTACTGGTGGACCCTTGATTACAACATGTGATCTGAGGTGCCAATGGCCATCACCTGCAAGGAGATTTCTAAGAGCAAGTGCACCAACACCGAGCCACCCTCCAGAGACACATGTTGTTACAAGGCCCGATAGAGTCCACCCTTTCCTTAGTGTGACAGTAGGGGGTGCCATTGGAGGGGTACTCTTGATGCCATTAGTGAGTGGCATTGGCATGACAAGGCACTTTGGTATGTGCTGCGATGTAAGGTTCAATAACGTACAAGAAGACAAAGACAAAGATGAGGCTTTTGCAACATATTAAGCATTGATTGCTGCTATGGTTTGTGATGGTGGCTCATAACATCAAGGTGAATCTTGTTCAGGGGTTCTCCCTGTGGGCCTATAGTGGAAGGGAAGCCACATGGTGCACGTCTGTGATGATCTTCTGAGTCTGTGGGACATGGGACTATGAGTGACTTAGAGATGGGTATTAAGATAGTATTTGCTGTATTTGCCAAATTTTAAAAATATTTACTATGTTTGTTGCATTTCTCAAATTTGGCTAATATGTTTTGCACTTTAAAACTTTGAAAAAGACTTTTGGCCTTTAGCAAATTTGCTGAGAGTAGGAGGGTTTTTTCTGATGTCAAACCCTCAGGGGTTTATATGGCAGAGGTAATACCCTTATCCCTAAATAGGGGTACAAGGGTATGAGGGTCTGAGGTCTAGAAAATTCAACCCTCACCCTAACCTCCAAGTACCCTTACCCTTAACCCCTAAAGGGTATAAAAACCCCTGCCATTCCCTATCTCTGTGGGACATTGTGGAGAGCTGTGGGTTGCTGCAGGATGCTGTGGGATGCTGTAGTGTCAGATGCTATCAGACACTTTAAGATGCTGTTGAATGCTGTCAGATGCTGTCAGACACTATAGGATGCTGTCAGACACTGTAGGTCACTGTCAGATGCTGTGGGATGCTGTGAGATGCTATAGGATGCTGTGATAGTGTGGAACGCTATAGGGCTATAGAGCTGTAGAAGCTGTTGGATGCTGTTACAGCTGTGGGACACTGTAACAAGCTGTCACAATTCTATGCAGAACTGTTAAACTCTAATCAAACTCTAACTGCTTTGATGCTTTGGCGCTCTGCACAGTGCTACACAGCACTGGACAGAAGACATGTGGTTTGCTGATGGTTAATGCACACATTCACTTGTTCCAGACATTATTATCATCAAATCAGGCCCTGCCTACAGTGATAAAGACTTTAAAAAGTATTTAAGCAGCCTCTTCACTTGTCAAGGATGACATTGTATCAGGATTACAGTGCATTCTTCTTTTCCTCTTACATGCACTTTTATCTCTCTCCATCACTCAGCACCTGTGTTTGTGATATTGACACCCACCACACCTCCGTCATCAACATGCCTCTCAGCTTCTCATCTACACTTTGTATTTCTTAAGTGACACTCCTCTATCATAGCTACAAGCTTGGCTACACCCTCATGAGCCAAAAGTCTTGCCAGGCACCATCAAATGCTACAGTGGGTAAAAAAACTGTCCCAATGTTCGGCTATTTTTAAAAGAATGACTTGTCACAAATCAAATAAATTATACAATAATCTGAAAATAATATATGTGATAGTATGTTATCTTAGCTTTTAAACAAGCCCTAGATCATGTGATTTGGAGCAGAAGTGATGTAATGCTAAGCAAAACAAAACAGCCTATCGTTGGGATAGTTTTTTAACCCTTTCTAATTTTCACAAAATTCTGCAGTATTTCTTAAATAGAGACACAAATACTTAAGCTAATAGGCTAAAACTTTGCAGAGAGATAATATAACATATAATGAGCCCAAATCAGATATAAGAAAGCAAAAATAACTACTCCTTCCTTACTTATTATACTATTTATCCCTTTTAAAGTGTGTTTCAAATTTGACTAATGGCAGAAATAGTTTTTGTAATTAGTAATATTTGTTAATATAAGTGATAAAGTGTTAATAATGTTGCTAAACTTGTTTAAAAGCCCCTTTTTCTTTTATTCATAATATATTTTTAATATTTTTAAGTCTTTTTAAAAAGACACAGTCATTTAAATAACTTTTAACTTTTAAAAAAGTAAGAATATAATCTTATTAACTAGATCCCCTACTTATATTACTTATAAGTAGGGGATTATAAGCTTTATTTTCCTTTAAAATTCCTTTCTTTAGTAATATTAATAAATCTTTTAGATAAAATATAAAAATCTAGGCTAAAAATAGCTTTGAGTGTTTTAATTAATTAAATAAGACTTAAGTAAACTCTATAGAGTCATATGGCAAATATAATAACTTAAAGAGAAGTAATTATAAGTAGCTTATAATAAAAGTTATAATTAAAAGCAAATATAGCTTTATATAAAATATATTATACCTTATTTTTCAAGGATATAATAGGTCAATTTAATTAAGTAAATTATATACTATATTTTGAAAGCTATAAGTTATCTAAATGGTTATAAATACTTAGTAATGTTAAAAGTATATAATAAATAAAGGGAAAAGAGGTCTTTAAATAACTTTTAGCAGCATTATTAACATTATACTGCTTATATTAGCAAATATTATTAATTACAAAAACTATTTTAGCCATTGGTTAAATTTGAAACACTTTAAAAGAGGTAAATAGTATAATAAGTATTATAAAAGTAATGAATATTAATAATACTATAAGTAAGGAAGGTGTAGTTATTTTTGCTTGCTTATATCTGATTTGGGCTTATTATATGTTATATTATCTCTCTGCAAAGTTTCAGCTTATTAGCTTAAATATTTGTATCTTTATTTGAGAAATACTGTAGAATTTTATAAAAATTAGAAAGGGTTAAAAAACTGTCCCAATGATAGGCTGTTTTATTTTGCTTAGCATTATATCACTTCTGATCGAAATCATATAATCTAGGGTGTGTTTGAAAGCTGAGATGACATACTATCACATATATTATTTTTAGATTATTTTATAATTTATTTGATTTGTAACAAGTCATTCTTTTTAAAATAGCTAAACATTGGAACAGTTTTTTTACCCACTGTAATAATGGCTCAACCCTTTCTCTAGTGTTATCTTTCTCTTTTATGTCTGAATCTATAAAGACTGACTTTCCAAAGAATGAAAAGGCCTTGGTGCAACCATTCAAAAAGGCCAAGACTTGCCTCTCAACTCACTTGAAGTCATCGACCATTGATTGGGATGTGGAGAATGCCACAAAGAATGACAATATGTCAACTGTCCTGAATGATTCATCTGATATCGAAATTATGAAGGTGGATCTGAAAAAGGAGCTTGGTAAGTTTATTATTCTCATTGACTGCTCATAAATGCATGGCCATACATTACAGAGGCTTTAAAAAAGAGTTGGTGCTTTCTAATATACAGTTTCTTCAAGTCTAATGGCATCTCTGTTTAATACTATGATAACTGCATGTGCCACTTCTTCCCATGTGCAGCTTGGAAGTGCAAGACCATTATGGGTGAAGTTCAACGCTTTCAGGATTTGAAGAACAAGTTCTTAACAGCCAATCTTAAGCATCATGTGATTCAATGCTTTGGCAAAGAGGCTGTTAATAATATAATAAATGGCAAGGCTAGAGTGGCATAGAGTGCCTTTATCTTCTCCTTTTTTGCTTATAAAGGCCAATAGCCTGTCTGATACTCTTATCGTATACACACCAACACCAAAGTTCTATAAGTGCTTAACTATCTAAATGTATACAGACTAATGTATATCATATCAATCACAGTGCTTATCTTATCAAATGGGTCATAAAAAGCAACTGTCTCACATCTATTGTTAAGAATCAAGACCTGTATGAGCTCCTCATAGCTGGATGACCCAATATAGAGATCCCATCCTCAAAAACTATCTTATGTGACATCAAAACATTATTTGACAAATGCTGAGAGCATGTTGCAAAGCTTCTTTAGATATGTTAATTTAATATTCTACATTCATAGCTTGTTTACTAACTTATTGCTATTATAATAGGAACATTCTAAATGCTTGCACTTTGCCATCAATGCTTAGACATCTCTAAACCACAGAGCCTTTATTGCTTGAACAGTATATCTTAAGTATAAGGAGCAATGATGTTGTTTCTACTTGATATCATCAAGGGTTCTTGTATCTTATAGTGGAGCCACACTTGGAAATGCATTTCAAATGATGCTTGAGAGCTTTAGATTGGAAAAGAAGGTTAGTTAATAAATATGATGTTTTTCTATAGCTAATTCAGATGTACAGTATATGATCCATGCCTTCACTGATGACAACATAACCTCAAATGACACACAAGTTGTAGAGCTTTAGAAGAAAAACAATTCGTTTAATGCGTTAAACCATGTTTACTGCTTCAACCATACACTTTAACTCTCCTGCAAGGCCCTTCTCAAACTGTTCACTTTCTGCATTGCCCCAAGGGACTCTAATAACAATGATATGATTAATCTTAAAGGTATTGAAGAAGATGATAAGGATAGGGATGAGGATAAGGATGAAGACGATTATAAGGGTGAGGAGTTGGCTTGCAACATGGATGACAATACAGATGATGACATTGATAAGTTGGATGCACTAAGTGGAAAGAAACAGGTGACATTTCTAGAGATGATGATAGCTGTTAAGAAAGCCATCACAAAGGTAAGAATGCTATCATTTATACACATGCTATTGCCTTACATAATACCATTAGGTTTAAAAACTGTCTTTCACAATCATCCACTTAACTATAATCACATTATTAGTATGACATCATACTTGTAAGGCCAACCACCTCAAGCCTAATTTGATTCTACACAATGTTGCTACATAATGAAACTCTACCTATGACATGCTATGATTTGCTGTCAAATATTGGATTGTCATTGACAGCATTATGGCTAACAAATCCTTGAAGCTCTATAAGTTTAAACTCAACAACAATGACTAAAAGATTGTCTACAATTTAGTATCTATTCTTAAGGTGTATTATATACCTACAGTGGGTAAAAAAACTGTCCCAATGTTTGGCTATTTTGAAAAGAATAACTTGTAACAAATCAAATAAATTATAAAATAATCTGAAAATAATATAAGTGATAGTACGTTATCTTAGCTTTCAAACAAGCCCTATATCATGTGATTTGGATCAAAAGTGATGTAATGCTAAGCAAAACAAAACAGCCTATCATTGGGACAGTTTTTTGACCCTTTCTAATTTTCATAAAATTCTGTAGTATTTCTCAAATAGAGACACAAATACTTGAGCTAATAGGCTAAAACTTTGCAGAGAGATAATATAACATATAATGAGCCCAAATCAGGAATAAGCAAGCAAAAATAACTACTCCTTTCTTACTTATAGTACTATTAATATTCACTACTTTTATAATACTTATTATACTATTTACCCCTTTTAAAGTGTGTTTCAAATTTAACTAATGGCTGAAATAGGTTTATAATTAGTAATATTTGCTAATATAAATGATAAAGTGTTAATAATGCTGCTAAACTTATTTAAAAGCCTCTTTTTCTTTTATCTATAATATATTTTTGGGTCTTTTTAATAAGTTACAGTTATTTAAATCACTTTTAACTTTTAGAAAAGCAAGAATATAATCTTATTAACTAAATCCCCTACTTATATTACTTATAAGTAGGGATTATAGGCTTTATTTTCCTTTAAAATTCCTTTCTTTAGTGATATTAATAAATCTTTCAGATAAAATATGAAAATCTAAGCTAAAAATAGCTTTGAGTGTTTTAATTAATTAAATAAGACTTGAGTAGACTTTATAGAGTTAAATGGCAGATATAATAACTCAAAGAGAAGTAACTATAAGTAGCTTATATTGAAAGTTATAATTAAAAGCAAATATACTGTAGCTTTATATAAAACATATTATACCTTGTTTTTCAAGGATATAATAGGTTAATTTAATTAAGTGAATTATATACTTGCTATTTTAAAAGCTATAAGTTATCTAAATAGTTATAAATACTCAATAATGTTAAAAGTATATAATAAATAAAGGAAAAAGAGGTCTTTAAATAACTTTTAACAGCATTATTAACACTATACTGCTTATATTAGCAGATATTACTAATTATAAAAACTATTTTAATCAAATTTGAAACACACTTTAAAAGGGGTAAATAGTATAATAAGTATTATAAAAGTAATGAATATTAATGATACTATAAGTAAGGAAGGAGTAGTTATTTTTGCTTTCTTATTCCTGATTTGGGCTCATTATATGTTATATTATCTCTCTGCAAAGTTTTAGCCTATTAGCTCAAGTATTTGTATCTCTATTTGAGAAATACTACAGAATTTTATGAAAATTAGAAAGGGTCAAAAAACTGTCCCAATGATAGGCTGTTTTGTTTTGCTTAGCATTACATCACTTTTGATTCAAATCACATGATATAGGGCTTGTTTGAAAGCTAAGATAACGTACTATCACTTATATTATTTTCAGATTATTTTATAATTTATTTGATTTGTTACAAGTCATTCTTTTCAAAATAGCCAAACATTGAGACAGTTTTTTTACCCACTGTATATACTTATCATCTGACTAACAAGATGTTAGCAATATAAAAAGGCAATGCTCTTCTTTTCCCAAGACAATGCAAGTATCATATCCACTATCCCTGCCATAAATAAGCTTAACAATAGACTTAACCCTCACTCAAAGGAGGCATACCACCCTGCTATCAAAGCCACCATGCAGTTGGCTAGTGTAAAGATGAATTGATACTATTCAATGACTAACAGATTAGCAGTTTATCAAATTGCTATGGATATGTAATTATAAGATCTTTACATTACTTAAAAACTGATAAGTTTTTCATTAGTTCTTCATTTAAAACTCAAGTTGGACTATTTCTGCATTTAAGAGTGAAAAGATAAATAGATTAACATTATAGAAAATCTTATTTGAGAGGAATATATCAGTGAATATAAAAACTGTGCTTCATTAGATGATAATGTACAAATGGCTAACAAGATAAGTGATTTGTTATCTTATATGTCTGATTTACTTACATATGTAAGCAGAAAAGTGATGATGGTGGCTTTAGCAACATTTCCATTAGCAAGAAGGCTCCTTAATGAAGCAAAATTGATGTTTACCTATCTCTTACTGTTAAGAATATGAAAGATTCTCTTAAGTGATGGGTGGACAACTGCTAAACTTACCTAAACCTTTTTAGGATGGCACATGACTATTTGAGTATTCCTGATAAGTTCAGTTGATAATGTTTTAAGATTATAACTAACTGATCATTTTAGCTACTTTTACAGCAGTTGAATGTGTTTTTTCATAGGGTTGTTACCTTTTACACTTTACTTGCAACCACCTTACACCATCTTTCATTCATGCTTATCTTTGCCTAGGTTCTTGAGGTCATTATGACATGTTGCAATGGGATGATTTACTTATAGCAGTAAGGTTTAAAAAGAGGAAGAGGGCTTATTCAGTGTCTTTAGATGATAATTAGATAGTTATGGATTGTAAACCATAGGTTTCTATAGATCCATGGGTTTCTGTAGACCTATGGGTATTTCATAACATCTTAGAAACATAGGTATAGTGTATACCCTTACTCTACAAGGGTGTAGTGTCAACAGATGCAGGTATGATGTTGTCTGGCCCAACCTATACTATACCTGTGCTGAACCCTAATAGGCATTGGCAGCCTGAGAGAGAGTGCATTAGATTTAGCATGCTTACCTGAGCACTTCCCCCCTGCATATAAGTCATTATGCAAGTGTTTATGTTTGCCCTTAACAACATCTATACTGTACTTTATACTGTAAGTCCATGCTCATTGAGAAGGTATAGAGGTCTTAGAACCTTCTTAGTGCCTATGCATTTAGCCATTTTAGGCCAAATCCTTTGATTGGGTGCAATGACATCCTTTTTAGATAAGGCACTATTACCTTCAATTAAAGTGATTGCCATTGTTAGGCTATATTTGGCAGAGTGAAACACTTCTATTACTACTGGATTTAGAGCAGATTCTGATGTGAGTCTTTAAGATAAGAAAATCTTTTAAAAGAGCATCTGTAAAAATCTTGCTTCTCTTAGTATGCATTGAAATGAGGCAGCTTATTATATACAATCAGAAACAGATGTTACAGTAGAAATTCTCATAATGCATAGCGTTCGTTCAACCCTAAAACTTATGCATTATGAGATCTATGCAGTATGATAGATGTCACATTTGTGACAAATTGTGACAGCACCTAACTACTGTTACGAAGTGTAACACTGCACTTCTGCTGCAGTTCCACAAGCCTGCCTTCTACTTACTTGTCCATCATGACAGATCAGTTAATATGGACTGCTTCATATTCTTCATGTACTTCTGTAACACTTCGGCCTGAAAACAATGCAAGGCTTTTGACAACTCCATAGCGCTGTCTGCACCAGTGTGGAGACAGAAATTGCCGAGTCAGTAAGCTAGTCCTGAAGAGTGAGATTATCACGTTGCTTTATTGCTGCACTTTGGCTAAGGTTCTGGATCTATCTTTTGGATGTTTTCCCTTTGGACCAGGCTTGTGAGCATAAAGTGCAGGCTTGTCCCAAGGCTTTCGAACCCGTTCAACAGGCATAGAGGCTGAAAAGTGCAGAAATGTTAAAGAACAAAAATTTTTCATCAAACAAACATCAATAACAGGTGCTGCGACGGTACTAGGCCTTATTTGGTCACACATCATAATGCATATATCCCCACCAAGCTTGATGCAATATGCAATATACATGCATTTTTACACTGTACGAACGTGGTTTTAAGCCAGAGCCCATGCATTATGAGATTTATGCATTATTGTTGTATGCATTATGAGAATTTCTACTGTAGTATACTACTATTGCCCTTTAGATTAAGATAGAGGAAGTGCATATAGATTGCTGCAATATGCCTGCAGAAAAGGATCTGAGGGAAATCTTCACAATCACAAGATCACTAATAAAGATCTATAACATAATACTTTCTGGGTAGAAAAGGAAAGTAATGTAAAATTGTGCTGAGTCTTCAAAATCCTAGATTAAGTTATAGATAATGTTTTCAGCCCTTGCCATAATTTCCTGCCACTGCTGGCCAAGAAGGTTAGAACCATCCAGCCCAATAGATTGTCTCTTATTCCAATCTTTATAATGTGATATCATATTCTTTACTAAAGCATATAGGGCATGATTGATCCACTGATTGCACTTCTCATTCAGAAAATATATCTTATATACTATAGATGATGATATCTATATTAAAGTTTGTTATCTTATCTCTAGATAAGATATTGACCACATACCCCTCTAACAACATATTTATATCACCTTTATGATAAATAGATCTCTTTTTTTATAGCACCTTAGATCACATATGAGAAACTTTCATCCATTTAGTCATATATTGAATAACACTTAAGGGGATAGAGGGATTGGTAAAGATGTAATTGCAGAGATTATGAAACTCTGCTAGATTTTTGATATTTACTAAGGCCTTGATCTTATATCATAGTTCTAGAAATACCATTCTAAAATGGGACCTAATTGTGCATAGCACATGCCAAAGGCACAGCAGTGTCATAGGGCTTCAGCCCCCTAAGGCAAATTCAACAACAGTGAGGATTCAGCCCCTCAAGGCAAACGGGTTCAATAACATGCGAGGTTTCAGCCCCTTAAGGCAAGCAGCAACAATTGGGTTCAGGGTTCAGGTAACAACAGGTGTGAGGCTTTAGCCCCTCAACAAGCAGACAAGGTAAGCGGCAAGTTCAAGGAATGGATACCTGTGCATTTGTGTTGAAATAAACCTCAGGCATGTGCGGAAACAAGTGGGATTTAAGTGGTGTGGGCAAACACATGAGGGTGCCAGAAAGTATTTACATGTACTTTATACCTGAGAAAAGTATGTGTCAGCACACTGGCAGATGAATGAAAAATAAACTAGTGACTAAAATACTGCTAATGGTAAGGAGACATGAGCCATGCGAGCTTGATTTCAACATCTATTGCATCTGCAGTAGGCTGCTACTGATGACATTGCTTGGGCCCATTGATACTCTAGTAGGTGCTGCTGATGTTGAAGAATGGGCCCATAGCATTTTTAACAGGCTGCTATTGATAGCTTCACTTGGGCCCAATGATGTTCTGTGAAGTGCTGCTGATGCTTAAGAATGGGCCATTGCATCTTCAGTAGGCTGCAGCTAATGATGTTGCTTGGGCCCATTAATATTCTAGAACATGCTGCTGATTCATAAGAGTGGGCCTATAGCATTTGTAGCAGGCTGCTATTAATAGCCTCGCTTGGGCCCATTGGTGTTCTGTGAGGTGCTGCTGATGCTTAAGAATGGGCCCATTGTGTCTGCAGCAGGCTGCTGCTGATGATGTCACTTGGGCCTATTAATGCTCTAGGAGGTGCTGCTGATGTGTAAGAGTGGGCCCATAGCATTTGTAGCAAGCTGCTGTCAATGGCTTCACTTAGGCCCATTGATGTTCTGCGAGGCATCTCCAATGCTCAAGAATGGGCCCATTGCATCTGCAGTAGGCTGCTGCTAATGACGTCACTTGGGCCCATTAATATTCTAGGAGGTGCTGCTGATGCACAAGATTGGGCCTATAGCATTTGTAGCAGGCTGCTTCCAATGGCTTCACTTGGGCCCATTGATGTTCTAGGAAGTGTTGCCAATGCTTAAGAATAGGCCAATTGTGTTTATAGCAGGCTGATGCCGATGGCTTTGCTTGGGCCCATTAATATTCTAGAAGGTGCTGCCAATACATAAGAGCAGGCCTACAGTATAGCATTTGCAGCAGGCTGCCATTGATGACCTCACTTGAGCCCATTGATGTTCTGTGAAGTGCCTCCAATGCTCAATAATTGGCCCACTGAGTCTGCAGCAGGCTGCTGCCAATGATGTCACATAGGCCAATTGACATTCTAGGAGGTGTTGCCAATGTACAAGAGTGGGCCTATAGCATTTGTAGCAGGCTGCTGCTGATGGCCTCACTTAGGCGCATTGATGTTCTGTGAGCTACTGCCAGTACATAAGAATAGGTCTGTAGCATTTAGAGCAGGTTGTTGCTGATAGCTTCACTTGAGCCATTGATGTAATGGGCCCAGTAATTCTTTGGGCAGTACCTCCCCTAAAGATAGCCCTCATTTCATCCCCAAAGCTGCTGCCAATTGCTTCACTTTGACCTATTAATGCTTTACAAAGCCGACTGATGTCTAAATGGACCAATTACATTTGCAGTAACTGCTGCCAATATCTTCACTTGGACCTATTAATGTTTTAAGATCTGCATCTAATTTTGTACCTAAGTAAAGCCACTGACAGCAGTGAGCTGCAATAGGCCCATTATTTGTTGTCGGCAGCACCTCCGAAAAACCATTAGTCTAAGTTAAGCCATTAGCAGCTGCCTGCAGTTGCAGATGCACTTGGGCCCACTTGTAATGTTTTCCCACTTTTATGATAGGCTTACCCAAGTTTTTCTAAGCTTATAGATCAGTGTTAACTTGCAAATGGGCTCTATTTATTGTATTTAAATTACACAGAGTACCATAATGCTCAACATTGGCTGCCAAGCTACATCATGCCCTGCACCTCACCACCCTCCAGATCATCAGCCATCATATTCACAATCTTGCTCATTGTCATTTATGACTGATACAAATCAGAAATATAGCTATAAATCAGTTGAAGCCTCTCTATCTCACTAAGGTGAGGCCCATTAGAATTGAGACTATCCTAGAGCAAATGATCTATAGCTGCACCAATATGTGAATGGCTTAATGAATCATATGCTCAACTTCTCCAGTTGTGCTAGGCTGACCTCCCTGCTTGCTGTATGTTGGAGATGGTGCTGGCTCTCCCTATACCCAATCTATTTGGGCCAGAGTAAGATACATATAAGAGATAGTGGCATGAAACCCACTGCGCATTTTAAATAAGCTGCTGAAAGGCTCGCTGGCCTCTCTTAGCTGATGGGCACCAATTTTGGGGGTCCCTCTACCATGACAGCAGCAAACCCAAAGTCTTTAGTGTTTGGCAGTGGAGAAACAGCCTAAGCCTTATCTGATTGAGCAAGATCTCCATGAGAGAGAGGGGCTCTTATACCAAAGCTTTGAGGCTCTGGTGAAAGATCCATCTGTATCTCAAGATCACCTTGAGTTTCTGGCAAGAGGGGCGCAAGTACTCCAAAATGATGCTTCTGCATTGGAGATAGGGAGCATGTTGCATGCACCCCAAAGTGGTGCTTTTTTGTTAGGAGCGGGGAGGGTATATTGTGTATTTTAAAATGATGCTTCTGCTCCAGGGATGGGAAGGGTTTAGCACACACTCCAAAATGATGCTTCTGCTCTGGGAGAGGTCCACCTCTTTAACACTCCAAAGTGGTGCTTCAATTTTAGGGAAGGAGAGGGTTAGCATGTGTTCTAACGTTGTGCTTATGTTTAGATTCTGGCGAGAGTGACACCAGAATGCCAGAATCAGATTATGGCCCTACTAGAAAGAAATGGGGCATTCATAGAAATTTTATTCTTAGACCCTATAGAGCATGATTTATGCTTACAATAATCATCCTCAGACTTGAGATCTGGCAGGAAAAGTGGTTCACATTTTCTAGAGTGACCATTATTTTGCTCATTGGTAGAGAGTGGCACAGACACACTGGTGTGCTCTCTTTTAGCAGGGGGTGGGAAGTCTATATGTGAATCAGATAGTGTGTAGAAGAGGATGTAAAGTGAGAAATTTTGCCACAAGATATTGCTGTGAAGCAGAAGCTGCACAAATGGGAGCTTTGAATAGACAGTCTTTTGTGTTATTATATTTGCTAGACGTTTTCGCTGAGTCACACCTTAGAACATGTAAGTTCAAAAAAACTTAGCAAGCATGTCTTCAACTTCAACCTGTCACCCCTCACTATCGCTGCCAAACACTTCTTTCCCTATACACTGCAAAAATGTCTGCCCTCCTTCAAATTACATCCAGAGTTGAGGCTGCTGCAAGAGCCTACATCTCTGTTCGGGACTTTATAGATACACAGAGGTGAAGGGAAATGTTTGCCAGGAAGATGGTAAGTGCTCATTTACATGGCATTTTGACCACTCTGCATTTGAAATAGAAAAACATTTCTTACAAAGCCTGCCAAATTCTGAGCAGAAATGACAGTGCCCAGTTTCCCCTTCACCCCACTTTGGTAGCACTCTCGATCATGCTAAAACAAGATGAGGATCTGGGTAGGATCACTAGGTCCCATTCAGACTGGCAGAAACATGAATTCTACGACACCAGTGCTGAGTTTCCTGCTGATATATCGGATCTACTGCCCCAAGAGCAGATCACTGATGGAGGACCTAGGTAAGCCACAAATGTTAAGATTCCCCACTGCTCTGCTCACAATCTTTAAACCCAAAGCTGAATAGTGCTTTAAGGTCCAGTCTAATAGACTGGAAAAAGACCGGAAACTGGACCGGACTGTAACTGGTGGAAATCGGACTGTCAGTCTCGGTTATCCCATTTAGGGAAATTTCTATTTTCGGTCCAACTGAATCTCTTTCATTTTTAAAACTGGGTAAAACCAGTTAAAACCGGTCCTAGACTGGACTTTCAGTCCATCTGTCATATCCCCTTACTTTCTCATACTTAATATATTGACTGTGCTCATAGAAAGTGAAATTATGGGAAAATAAAGTACATTGGATGATAGATAAGTAATACAGCGAAAACATAGGCTTAAGGTAGTTGTGCAGGTTTCCGTGGGGCATATAAGTTGGAGGGAATGTCCAACTAGGTCTTGTCTTCATGGACCTTGCAACACTAAGTCCACGGGAAGGTGCAGCGTTGTCGCAAAGGAGAGAAAGGTGGGCTGTAGTGAGCCCAGTAATTCGCAACGCGTTCTATCGTGCATGGCCACGCATGTCTTGAAAAGTTGTAGACGGGGCCATATTGGGTCTCTTAAGGTCCTCCTAATATTTCTAAGGCCACGGACACGTGCAGCACTCTGAGGACTGGGGGGACTGAGCTGCACTCAGCTCTGTATTTGGAAAGGAAGCGCGTGAAAGTGGAAGGAAAGCGGCCCAGTGAAGCAGAAACAATAGCCACATTACATAATGGCAGATTTTCTTTGGTGCAACAGCACAGCTCAGTGCATCTCAGTTCCCTACACTCCTGTGAGTGCTGCACGTCTCTGCGGCCTTAGAAATTCTAGGAGGACCTCAAGAGACCCGATACGGCTCCGTCTACAACTTTTCAAGACATGCATGGCCATGCACGATAGAATGCGTTGCGAATTACTGGGCTCACTACAGCCCACCTTTCTCTCCTTTCCGACAACGCTGCACCTTCCCGCGGACTTAGTGTTGCAAGGTCCATGAAGACAAGACCTAGTTGGACATTCCCTCCAATTTATAAGTTCCGCGAAAACCTGCACGACCCTTCCCAAGTGGTTTCCTCCCCTCAAAACTTGCAAGCTGCCCGGCCCTTAGATAGGTGGTCTGGCTGGTAGCAGTACAGGTTCTTGGCTGCTGTAGTTGTTATATAGCATGTCACTTCTCTGTACCTTGTTTCTAAACCATGGAATAGAAGAATATATATATATATCAAACCTGCATGTATGCTTTACTAAGATGAAAAACCGGTCAAGACTATTTAAAAACCAGTTTCAACTGGTTACTCTGGTCTACAATTAGACCGGGTAAGACCAGTCTTAGGACTGCTCTCAGACCAATAGTGACCAGTTCAGAGTGGTCCAGTCTGGTTTTTTAGGCTAGCTGATAATATAGAGACTGGTCTCGGTCTCGGTCTTTTCCAAAAATGGAAAAAAACTGGGACCGGACTGGACTTTAAAGCACTAAAGCTGAAGCTGCTTGCAAAGAGCATAGTGTTGCCACAACTCGGCTAGTCATAAGCTAACTTTGAAAGTCATGGCTTTTTTTCGGATTCAGCTCAGCTAGCCGCAAGCCGCCAATCAGAAGCCATGGCTTTGACTCAGCTGTGACCTCGCATCGACTTGAGTCGAACATTTGTACTTTTTTTTTTTTTTTGAAATCTGATCTAATTCTTTATTCCACATGCGTACTATCTGGCACAGAGGGTTGAGTACATAGACTACATAATGTGTATGATAAAGGCAACCAGCTTTCGCTGGTTATGGACAACGTGATGCAGCCTGAAGTGGTGCCGGCACTAATACCGACCGAGCTTAGCATATCCAAGGGAAGACACTTCTTTCACAATCTGATGGTGGCTGTAAAGGAAACGGTGCAGGTACCAAAATCACTGATGCAAGGTGTTGATGTTGGAGGTGCTCGTATCTGCACCTGTACACTGCCTGATAAGAACTCGAATGTGAACTGGGATGGATGCACGTGCAATGGCTCACCATGTTTGGTAAATGATGAGACCAGAACACACCAACGCATCGTGCTGCTTAAGTCGGAACAGGTGGCATGATGACGGCAACGTACTCTGTAATTGATGCCCACAGACATGGAGAGGGGGTAGTGCAGTACAACCATGGTCCCAACCGAGAGACTGACGACAAGTCAAACCTCCTCGAGTGGATGTCGTACAGAAAGGGAGGGCGACATAGTCAATGCTAGGTGCACAAGAAACCCTGTATGTTTCATTGATTGTATGTACACGCAAAAGACTAAAGACCAGTACCAAACTTCTTCTTATGTTTTGTGCAGCACGGGTTAGCAAGGATCGGAGGACAGAGCATGGAGAGGGATAGTAACCAAGACGAGTAACAAGCGACTTGATGAAGAAGATGAGGACACGTACGCATAACTTTCTGAAATCCTCTGAGGATAGCTTGTTGATCCCGACACTTCTGACACCCGTGAAACCTTCCTAGTCCCAGTCATCAAAACCTTCCCAGTCCATCACGACGTTACGCACCGCTCGCAGCCAAGTCCTCCATGCCTTCTTGTCCTCAAAGAAGCCCAACTTCACCCCCCCATTCCTGATGGGACCCCACATGTCCATCATGGTCATGATGGCAGACATTCAACCTTCGTTCCACCACTTGTTATAGTCCAACGGAAGCTGAAGGCGATCCATCTCTTTGATCTTGGCTGATGCATGTTCCATATTCAGTTGGTAGAGTATAGTTTGTCGGACCTCATTGTCATTGGCTGTGTCCATCTGAACTTCACAACGGCAATATAAAACTGAGGTCACGTTATGTCCAGAGGCAACCTCTGCACTCGTCTTATCGCCAAAAAAGACGGGTCCCCCATGGATCCAAAACTGTGTAGGGTCGAAGTTAGATGAGCCTGCATCGCCGAGGTTTGGCCTTGGCCACATTGACTTCCAATACGTGTTGCCCAGAATGGACCTCCATTGATCAGTCGTGAGGCCTGGGAGATCATCTTGACCATGCAACAAAAACTCTTTCCACAGGACAAGGAGATGGTAATAATACGTCTTCTGATTCTCTTTAGAGGCGCCCAGAAGAGATGAAGCGGGGGAAATAAGAAGCGTCGGGGTACTCTCCTTTCTTGAGGTCGACATGGCTGACGTGTCTCAGCGCATGGTCCCATACAGTTTGCAATTTTGGGTACCAAGGAGGTGGAGCCCTCCATCATGAATTTGCTGCAGCTCTCGATTATTCGAGGGCCAGGCAATTTTGTTTCAATAGTCTTTGCCTTCTTGGCCCTGCAGCCATCTAAAGAAGCGTCGTGAGCGGCACTTCAGGCTACCCATTATCCACCCCTATTAGGGCTAATTGTTCCTCATATACATTAGCCCTATTAGGGGTATTTTGGCTGGGCTCCCAGGGCAAATCTGCTTTGTCCTGGGACAAAACTGCATTATCCTGGGACAAAACTGCTTCTACCCTATTCATCCTTAGAATCAATTTATTTTTGCCCCAGGACAAATGTGTTTGCCCCGGGATATCCTGGGACATCTGTTTGTCCCAGGACATATGATGTTACATATCTGTTTGTTTTAAGACATATCTATTTGTCCCAGGACATATCTGTTTGTCCCAAAACATATCTGTTTGTCCCAGGACATATCTATTTGTCCCAGGACATATCTGTTTGTCCTGGGACATATCTATTTGCCCTGGACCATCCCACATGTGACATAATGTCACTAGGTGTCTGGGGTCCTTTTTTAAAGGTTTGCCTATTATAATTGTTATAAATCCAATAGGCAGAATTATTAAAGTTTCAAGACATTTATTCACATTCAATAACTCTTCAACATTCAAAGATGGCCTGAGACATCACTCCTCAACATTTACAATGGTCCAGGACATTCAAAGATGCCCCAGGACATCACTCCTCAACATTTACAATGGTCCAGGACATTCAAAGATGCCCCAGGACATCACTCCTCAACATTTACAATGGTCCAGGACATTCAAAGATGCCCCAGGACATCACTCCTCAACATTTACAATGGTCTGGGACATTCAAAGATGCCCCGGGACATCACTTCTCAACATTCACAATGGTCCAGGACATTCAAAGATGGCCTGGGACATCACTCCTCAACATTCACAATGGTCCGGGACATTCAAAGATGGCCTGGGACATCACTCCTCAACATTCACAATGGTCTGGGACATTCAAAGATGCCCCAGGACATCACTCCTCAATATTCACAATGGTCTAGGACATTCAAAGATGCCCCAGGACATCACTCCTTAACATTCACAATGGTCCAGGACATTCAAAGATGGTCCAGGACATTCAAAGATGACCCAGGGAATCACTCCTTAACACTCACAATAGTTCAGGGCAAAAGTATAGAGTTTATTAACATTCAAAGCACAATTATATGATCTACTAAAAAGGAACAACAAAGGGGACCTGCTCACAAGACACCATTCATCAGGCAATACACACCCCATGGTCATAAACACAAGCATGACTAAAATTCAATGAAAAGAATATCAAAGAACATAGAGAGCAAGTGGACCTGAAGAAACAAAATAATTAAAGCAAACATGAGCAAGGGAAAAAGGTGTGATCACGATGTACACAACAGCCTTGAACAGCCTGTTCATTCATTGCACCAACTTGAACACAATGCTGACCAAAAGAGCTCCTACAATTGATTGATGATGTAGCCATTAGCACCAAGTCGCACAGAGATGGTTGTGAGGAGACTACCGTTAGAGACGACGCGTTGAACACGTTCCACCCGTTCGTGGCTGAGCTTTTCAGTTTGTGCCTGACTCGAAAATGTTCAAGGCCTATGAGAAAGAAACGCGCTCATGGATGCACGCTCGAGAGATGTGAGTAGTGGCTGGTTAGTAACGTTTTGGATGGCTATCTATCTATTTTGGCCACTTGGACCTAGTTTCCCCCATTTCCTCCCAGTCCTCCAACTCCAAATGGCGGCATACCCACCCAGGCAATGACACGGTAGAATGATGGATTGCCACGATCGTCAACCCACTTCCTTTCCACGAATGCCCCAAGGTTCCTGGGAATCCCAGGAATGAGCCTTTGCAGTATACCTACCTTCATTCCCCCGCAAAAATAAGCAGACGAACACAAAGGAAAAAAAAGTTAGAGACTCACCAGAGGCAGGATACGGTTGATCCTGACGAATCACACGAACACGCCCTGCACACCCCACATGAACACGTCCCACACGAACACACCCCGCACAAACATGCCCCGCATGAGCCCAATTGCATTGAAGAACGGCATCTGTTGTGACGTGTCAGAATACTGCTGACTCAGAGGAGAAGGCTGGTCAACGCACAGGGAACTTGTACTGGCAGGGATGAGAGTAAGAGTAGAGTTTTGCACCGGCAGTGATGAGAGTAAGAGGCAAGACCTTCTGGTTTCCGGATGACGGTCTAAAGGGAAGTTATAAGTGGTTGGAGCAGACCGTCACAACGTGCACACCATTAAAAATATGGAGTCGTTCAGTGCCCACGGGATGAACTCAAAATCGTCTAATAAGATAAGTGGGGTGAGAACCCTTAGCAACAGGAAGGAAAGATAAGGGAGAACGTGCTCACCACCGATGGAATATGGTTGTTGGGGCTCCAATGGTTCTCATTCTGAAATGCGCTGTGATTAAGGCGTACAGAAGGGAAACATAGCACATACAGAACCCCATGTAGCACTTTACTACAGTATGTACGCAAGACACTTTGTGGCTGACCATACATGGTGATAATACTAAAAGATCAAGAGATGATGAGAAGATTCACAGTTTTGAAACCAACTGCCTTACCTCAGAAGTCCCAAATGGTGGAGCAACTTACTGCAGCCAGGGCGTACCACTGTCGAGCAACACTCGTACGAGTGCGGTGTCAACCTTGGCCATCTCCATCTTTGTAACTATTGTAACTACCACCCACTCCGAGCGAATAAGAGGAGTGGTGGAAGGAATCACACAACACATGCAGTCGGCCTGATGGACTTGGTCCCAAAGATCGACCTGGCTATCATGCTGAAACACGCTGCAGGTGATCAGCACACAGACTGTGGAGGAGGGCGGTGACGCGGTCATTGATAGTGCGATTGACGATAGTAATATTGCTCTTGTAAGGGTACGTGACTAAGAGGTTAGGAGTTGATTGAGAGGCAGCACCGAAAGTCACAGAAAGTGACGAGACACACCATATCAGTGGTCACCCGGTGGGTACAAAAGCGCTGCCGCAAGAACGGACCCTTAGTGGACAAGGTAAGCGACCGAATAAATAAATGGTTACAGCATACCGGTTGCGGTATGAAGGCTGTCAGTATAAAAAAACGATGGGTCGTCGATGCCCATGGTTGGGAGTTTGGGACTACAGGTAGATCAGAGTGAGTGATCGGTTGCCGGGTACGACACGACATGGCAAACACCCACGGGTGCATCCGAGCGAGGGACAAAATGCTCGATACGGCTTGTGTTGGGCTAGCGTGGTTATGGTAGTCATCAATGGAAGGCTGCATAAGAGAAAGTGAGGTGAAAAAATGCATGGTATGGCATAGCCAGTTGCTGTTGTACGAAGTGTTCACGCACGCCACAAAGAGAGGGGGGTAGTCTTTGGTTATCACCCAGCTATCTCACAATTAGGTTGATTACGATCGCGCTGACTGAGTAGCGCTATCTTATCCAGCCTAATAAAGCACGGTATATCTACAGTGTGGGTAAAGCGCCTAGCGCTTTCCAGCCCAGCCGAGACACGGGGAGGAGCCCTGTCAGCTGCGCGGGTGAGCAGAAGAAATCTGTTGCGCTGCGGGCTCCCTACATGACCAAATTGTGCCTATGAGTGCTAAAATGTGTGTTGTGGTGTGGAGTGTCGCTGCTGAACTCGTGGATGGTACCCAATGCCTTGGTTTCTTAAGGCGATGCAGGTTGGAGGTAGGCTTGGTGGCGACAGGTAGAGAATCGAGGTGCTATCAGCTCTGAAATCTTTGTGAGAGTTCTATGGGAGCAGTGGAAGAGTAAAAGAAAACGAGCGAGTGACAGCGGCAGGGACGAGAGTGGCTGCAAGAAGAGATGAAGAGAGAAAATCGATGGCCACGTGCTCTGCGCTCAGTCCCGTGCCATTACCTAATATCAAATGCCTTCGCATCTATTCAACACTTCCGCTCGCGCTGCAACGTGAAATGGATTGAAAATGTAGTGTGACTGTTGAAGTGAAGCTTACAGCATAGCTAAGTGATGAAGTCAAACACAAGGTGTAAAAAAAAACCGCTAAACTTTGTATATGAACGACATTTACCAGCGGCGAAACATGGTACCTCTGTCCGAGTCCTCAAAACTGTATTCACCATACTCATCAACGCCTTCCTCATAACTTTGTTTTTCGACACTGTAGCCATCATTGAAATAACCACCTTCACCATAGGCGTCATCTTCCCTGCGGTGGTCAGCGTATTGGCTACCATCATCGGGGTCACCAGCATGCATGAGCTGTTCTTCCATTTCTGCATCCTCTTCTATAGTGGACACGGGATAGGCCTGCATATAATGTCTGGGAGACCGGAATGACCGGTGGCATTGTGGTTGGTGATAACCAGCTGTATGAAGCTGATGGTTGGTGCTCGGGATTGAAGTACGGACTTGGTCATCATGTGGGACAGAATGAGCTCTATGGCTTTGTGATATGCCGATTCTTGGGCGTTTATTTGCGTCGGTATGTGGAGGGTCTGAACGCTGAGGGTGCCCTTAATAAAATTGTTAAGCGGTCTGGGGATTTCTTGGATGAAATGAATTAGCCACCTCGAGGAATCAGTTGACCTTGAGAGTTGATGCGGTGGAAACGTAGTCCAGTGTTTAATTGTGCGCTGTCATTATCCGACCCTCTAGGATTCTGTCGTTTGGTACCCTGCCTTGGTAGGGGTAGATTCGGAGGCAGAGCTGGCAAACGAGAGTTGGGAAGGGGTTCATGATGTGTTCTAGCCTTAGATGGAAAATAGGAATGAGAGCCATGCCGAGTTGAGTCACCAGACGGTGATGGCCGAGAGCAGAAATGGAGTGAGGAATGGTGAGTTGTTGATGGGACAGCAACCCGCTTTTGATTGTTTTGGGATCTCAGATCGACTGGAGTACCACCGCGCTGGGTAGACGGCTGGTGGGGGACATCGATGCGAATAGGTGGAGGGGGGGACGAATCACATCGGGGAGGAATCCGGCTGCATACGACTGACGGTGCTGCTCTCGGATTTAGACTGGAGACGTGATTTCGTAGGGTGCTCTTTATAGGATTGACTATGTGTCCAGGTTGCATTGTACTGCACTTCATCGTGGTTGCTTCTCCAGTTGCCAGTATCATACCTTCCCTCCTCAGAGCTGTCCTCGTTCTCTTCTTCACTTTCAAAATCCTGACCGTGTATGATGCGTGTCTCCTTCACAACGGCCTTTTGCCATGTTTTAGAGTCCTTGAGTTGTCACACAGGGGCACCTCCTTGCGTCACAACAAGGGGAATAAGCCCCTTTCCAGGATCAGTGTTGGAAAGAGCACGCTGCTCTGATGAAATGTCAATACTTTATTATTGTGACCGCAGTAAACTACACACCTGCAGACCAATGAACTACTTTGAAGGCTTCATAGTCCACGTTACCATTTAGAGTGGCCTCGATATAGGACGCAGTGATCTGATGAAGCTCGACGGCACCCAACTTCTTTATGTCGAAGTCAGGGCCCGGCGGCAGAATTCCTGTCGCCCAGTCAGTGATGCAGAGCTCCTCTTTCGCTGCAACATCAACCCAGCGTTTCCATGGAAGGTGCACTCTTGGATTGAAATACGTAGGTAAGAATGGGCCTGCATCAATATAGTTAATATTTGTAAATACCATGGAGCGGGAGCACATACCAAGAGCGTCTCGAAATATGATTCCAGCCACATGGCGATCGCAGTCTTTTCCAGGCTCTCCTGGGCGCCGTTGCAAATCCTGAGTGAGGTCATTGTTGAACGTTGGTATGTTGAATCCGTCAGCAACAAGACCTGGTGCCCTGTAAAGGGAATTAGATTAAGAAGGCAGTGGTGGGAAAGTTTGTACTTGACAGCGGCTGTAAGGCGATCAAGAATATCCCGAATATTGACATCATTCTCGTCGATGAGTTGGCAGAATACTGGCGACCCTGTGAATAGGGTAGACAACTGTTGACCCGCTGCATCACTGCCAACATAAATCATAGCACCAATGACAGAGATGTCATACATATTCTCAACCGAGTGAGACTAATTAACGTGTGTTAGTGACGCTCAGCATATACAACAAGAATTCATACCAGATTAGCAAATTTGTCTCTGATTGACTTAACGCGTGTTGTAACAGATGCGGGGGAGAGTTCTTCAATATCAAATTCCTCCTGAGACCCTGCCCATTCTCGGACTTCCCTTAGATTGGAAGTTTTCTCGTCCGCCGATTTCCTGTCTACGAGTGTATGGTAATCTCCACTAATACACCGTGCATAGTCCCCGATGTCACTGTAGTAGATATTAGAATGGTAAAGAGGAAGCGCAAAAGTACGCACTTCCGTCTGGCTTGGTGTGTGTCGCAGCATACCACTGTGCATACAGATTGGCGATGTTCTCCCTGCGAGATTCCTTGATGCCCAAACCGGCAGCTATCAAAATGTTCCTTCTCGAAATCTTAAGGCGGTCTGCAAGGTCTTGGGCCATTCCAAGGACATTGGATGAGAAGGCACGGATCTCTTCCTTATCCTCAGCCGACAGATGGCCATGCTTCAATGAAGTCTTGTGCTCGCCTGTATTATTGCTAGAGCTGGCCCCCGTAGTCTGGAGAGGGGTCCGTAGGCCAGCATCCGAGTTCGGATCACCCTCGTCAGCTAACTCATCATCATCGTCATCATCATTTTCCTCAGTATCGGACACCGCGTGTCCTAGTTGTGCACGCTGTTGTCGTTTCCGAATATGTTTTTCCCGAGTGTCACCGTAGTTGCTACCGGATTCAGAACTCTCAATGGCTGAGGGCATAGGTTAGAAAACATGGTAAAAATGAACCAAGGTAGTACATGTGCTCACGGGGGATATCCCTACTATCAATTTTTGTACTTTCGCCCCCGAGTCCTTGGAGGCATATGAATGATTCAGCGACAATAGTATTAACCATGTAATGAGAACCACTTACGGTCGTCCGAGTCGTCAGAATGGTTGGCAGAGAGATTCACGGTGTCATCCTCAGCAAAGACTATTGTGATCATTAGTGGGGCAGACACCATACTATGTGAGTAACGTACTGGGTGGCGATGTTTGTGGAACACCACCAAAAGATGCTTGAGGGGCGCTTTGGGGCGTCGAAGGTTGTTGCTAATACGGCATAGGACATTTGTGCATTACAGTAACTACGGTGGCAAATAATGGAAATTAGTTCACTTACATGAATGGGTGACTTAGTCTCGGGGTAACACTGCAAGTGGACTCACCCTCCTCATCGTTAGAGGGCGCGGAGGGTTCAATTGCCGGTTCGACAGGAGAGGATGGTTGTGACACGTCGCCTTTTGCTTTTGAGACCACCTTTCGCCGGATACTTATTCTCGTTGATTTTCGAACGGTTGTCATAGTACCCTCGGTGTTTTTCGGATTGTTGTTAGCCCGAGATCGCCGTGCCACCGGCTCTGGTGGTGGCAAGCCGTCGTCCTCAGAAGTAGTCCTCTCAGTGTTCGCCGCTGCGCTTTGACGTGTTACGGGCATAGAAAAAATTGGGGTGACAAACAGTGGGGTTGGGACGGGAGCTGGAGAAAAACGAGGCAAGTTATGTAAATTTACTCAAGTTGTTATTAGTACGCTAACACTACTATAGGCCTAGGCCCTTTTGCGATCACAATGACCCTGTTTATGTCACGTTCTAGTGCCTTTACTTGCCCAATCAGTAATATTACTCACATGCCGTATGGATCGTCGAACCAAGATCTTCACGGTGATAGCCAAAACCCCAGGTCGCAGGCCCAGTGCCACCACAAGTCCCAAGGTGCCTGGAAGTGGAAAAGGTGGCCAAGGACATCCCACCTGATGGGCAAAGCACAGTGCTGCCAGCAGCGGATCCTGCAGAAGAAAGGGAGGAAGTGCTGATTTCTCGAGGAGACGAGGACGGCAATCAACCGTCAGGTTTTAAGAGAGCAAGAGCATGACACGGTTCCCGAGCCGAGATCACACAGATCAAACAGAGGAACGCAGACGGATATGAAAGAGTACTGTAGCATGTTTCGAGTAGGCATTATTCAAGACGATGCAGGCAACATGTTTACTGGACTCGGGAGTATAGGCTCTAAAATCACAGACGACACTTCACCTTTCGGCTCGGATAATGATAACATACGTCAGATGAAGCGAGCGCCGCTAAGTTGATGGTGGCAGTACAGAAGGCTTTCGAAGCAGTTCGATTGACCTGCGATAAAGGTTGAGACTGTCGGACCGTTCGGACGGTGAAGATGGATGAGAGTCGAAAGAAGGTGGGAGCGAAGTGGCAAGGTGCGACTGTGCACACACAAGAGGAGGAAGAGAAGGCGATGATAACATTCAGTTTGCGGCTCTTAAATACTGTACATACTGTACAAGGATCTTTGTAAGACAAGTCTGGTATAGTAGGATCGAGCTAAAGCATGTCAAGAAAGAAAGAGTGTGAGTCGCATTTGATGCATGAGAAGGGTGAGTGCGAGCTCAAAGGGAAATGAAAAGGTATGAGTAAGTCAGAGTAACCAGTACAGGTGGCCAGCATCTAGGTGCCGGATCATGCTGATTCGTACATCATGATTCCCCGATCGTGGTCAAACAACTCTTCGCCGGATATTCAGCATCCCTGTGGTTGTACTGCACAACAGTTGTGCTGTGCCGAGTAATTTCGTGAGGGCAATGGCCGTGCTTGTGTGACGTCGTGATTACAGCTGTTTGCATTGAGTATGACAGTGATCGGAAAAAATGATCGAATGGAAAGATAATTGACTTAGCGAAAATTTGATTGAAATCTGTTACACCGTGATGTGGCGCGGCTGTGCACCAACCACTGTCCTCATCCTCTTTCCACCTTGTCGACGCCGGCCTGCCCGCGCTCTTAGACAAATATATCACCGAGCGTCTACATCGGGGCCTAAATGACTGGCCAACCGAGGACCCATGCAATGTGCTCGGCGTTGCACTGTTTTGGCATATGACTTCACAAGGTGTGTTTTGAATGATTGCAGTCGACGTCGGTGCTGGTGGATCTGACCCTTTCCCCATCACAGATGCCCTCAACAGAGAGTCAATTGATAGCCACAACAGGGTCATGGACATTCTGCTCCCGCTCACATTCACCTGGTTCCAGGTGCGTCCCTTTCCATTCCTTGTCACCTCTTCTCTTCTTCCAACTGATCACATCCCCTTTCACCTTCCAGTACTCCTTCATAGAGCAAGGTTTTAACGCATTCGTCTTCATCAACAGAGGTAGCTCTGCATCACACCTATCATCACCCACACATCCCTCACCTGTAGCAGTCCCAATCGACTATATGGGCCATGCATTTTGCCTCCGACTACCGGCGATCATGCTGAGTGCTTCAGTTTGCTCGTGTGTTTCGCATGGCCTGATGCGTTTCCACTGGTACCTCCTCCACATCATGCCCTTCCTCGGGAACCGAGCCAGAGCTGGATAGATGGCTGAATGGTGGAGGATATCGAGCTCAAGCATGTCTTCCCAACTGTCATCTCGACGCGTAACAACAAGAAGGTCAGGACTTCTGAAGACTTGGCCATCAGCGTCGAGAACGATGGTGGTGCAGGTTCAGCAGCCCCCACTACCATAGGGTTCGGTTTCGATGTTGGCACGTCTGGTGTGGCAGGGGAGATGATCAGCAGCATATACCAAAGCCTTAACACGCTGCAAAACAAGTCTCGTGAGCGGCATTTATAGTAAAATAGAAAGGTGCATGGGATGGAACTTACGCACCCCATAGCCTATCGTAGAGGCATCAGAAGAACAGAAAGACGCACCAGTTCAGTCCCTCTCCACTTGCCCGTAAGTATGTCAGACGTGTATCGCCGAACAGAGTCCAACATGAAAGGGTCTCTGCTACAGCATGCAGCCAGTCCCAATCGTGACATATGCTTGGGCTGTCTGAGTCACCGGGTCCACATGGTATAGTCTGAGTACGGGAGGAGCTATTGTACAGCTCACACTTTTGTGCTAGACATCGGTAGTGGTTGAAGAGCGCTGCAATCGTTCTCGTTGAGCACTAGGAGCTGTGTCAAATGGTATATAACAACCGTAATTGATGCACATGATTGATCCTACAATAGCCCGTGGCACGCGTGTGGATGAAGGGCTCAACTTATGTAATACAATTTCGGAAATTTCACTAAGACAACTATTTTTCCATTCGATCAATTTTTACAATCACTGTCATTCTTTATGGAAACAGCTGTAAACCATATGCCAAGGCTCAATGATTTAGAGATGAATTTGACCGTTGATGACATTGATGACAGAGATAAGAGCAAGATAGCGTTTAAAACAGCTTAAGGACTCACAGCGCAGTGGTGTAGTAGGGGCAAGAGGATAACTGAACGGTCGAAACTCTCTATAGAACATGCGACATCCGATCCTGTTATCATTCCAAGCAAGATTCTGAGTGATTGCGGAGTGGCTGGGCACATACCACCTGGGTGTTGTCTACCTTCTGTTTCGAAACGACCGTTCTTTAACTCACCATGCTCTACAGATTTTGCACGGGCTAGCACGTTCCAGCGCACTGCTGCTGCCTCAAGGTTCCACCTGTGGCAGTGTCGATCACCCTTTGCCAGTGGACCTTCGAGCCTCGCGTTTGCATGCATACTCGTCTATTCTCTTTGACTGAGTTTCTTTTCCCTTGCATGTGTCATCATCCTTTTTGTTCTACCTACACATGTTCCTTTTTCCTTGTACCTGTCGCTTTACAGTTCTGTCATACCTTACTCACCTTTTTCATTTCCGTGGACCTCCGAGCCTCGTGTTTGCATGCATATTCGTCTATTCTCTAACTGAGTTTCTTTTCCCTTGCACATGTCATCATCCTTATTGTTCTACCTTTTCATTTCCGTTTGAATCTATCGACGCCGACCCACCTTCTAGCATCCAACACGAATCGCCTATGTGCTCGTGGCCTCGACCACCTTGTACCCGCTTCAGTTCTTTCTCTTTCCCTGGGACATGCTTCCACACCATACCATAGTTGTAGTACTTGAGGCTTCTACATGTACTTAAGAGCTTCCTCCAGTGCCTCGCATTTGCATGCATACTTGTCTATTCTCTGACTGAGTTTCTTTTCCCTTGCACGTATCATCATCCTTTTTGTTCTACCTTTTCATTTCCGTTCGACTCTATCGACGCCGACCCATCTTCTAGCATCCAACGTGAATCACCTATGTGCTCATGGCCTCGATCACCTTGTACCCGCTTCAGTTCTTTCTCTTTCTCTGGACATGCTTCCACACCATACCGTAGTTGTAGTACTTGAGGCTTCTACATGTACTTAAGAGCTTCCTCCAGTGCCTCGAATGATCATCAGTCTCCTCTTCCTGCTTCTCGTGCAGTTGTGTCTATCGCCTCACTCCCACATCCTTCGACTTGCGTCCATCTTCTCTGTCCGACTTCACTAGATGCACACTGTATGCAGGTACTCCTACGATGTGTGCATCCGTGGTCTCATCTGCTCAATGTTTATCTTACTGATATACACTCATCAGATTACACTGTTGCTTAGGATCTTTCGCTAGACCAACCTAAGAGCGGGGTTACCAGGCCCCTAGTGACATTGCCGGCGACATCCCCCGAAACTGTCGAATGGCCATAGAAGTCCAATACAATACAGTACTGTATACAAACAGCCAGGGCCGGGGCAATGAGTCACGAGTTGCGGCTCCATCCGCAATGATTGCAAGAAATCGGCTCACACAGTCTAGCACACTAGGACAGCAAAGAATCGTCATCGACCGTCAACCGAACGCTGCGCGTGGTGTAGTCGACACATCGAGCTTTACTTTCGAGAGGAAACACAACTTTTTTTAACGCTCCCTCTTCCCTCCCCTCCTCTCTTTCGGACGCGTTTCCTTGATCTTTGCTTATTTTTTCGAATTTTCCCGCTAGCACCAATGCAGCAGAACCCTTAATTCACAAGCGAGGCACATCAAACTTTGTAATTCGATCAATTTCCACCCAGGACCCAGAGGAAATCCCATAGCTCACCATAGCCCAAGGTCGCTTCTTATCACATATAAATTTTGCCTTTTGCTAACATCACTTATTAGAAGCGACAATGTCCTTTAAGGCTCCCAAACCTCCTCGAGCTCGCCACAGTCTTCCTCTCTGTCTAGAAGACCACCCTCATTGCTCTCCAAAGCTACTACTATCTCTCGTACTAGCCATCGTCTTGTTCAACCATCAGTTGCCTCAGAAACACATGGTGGTTACGAAACAAAAAGCCGTGTTCAAGTGCGCTGCAATAAAGTTTTAACGGAACCATTTGGGCGTGTTTTTGTACAGCAGCCAGCCTCCTTGAACATTGACAGCAGCAGCCGTTGATTCAGCAGCACCTCAAGATCCCCTAGACGATTCTTTTGTGGACACCGGTGACGTGGAGCCCTCTCCAATCTATATACTGGTTGGAGAGAAGGACCCTGATCTTCGGCAACAACGCCAACGACGAAAGAAGGAGCAACAGTGGGCAAAGTGGGAAAATGAGACCATACCCTCCCTACTCCAACCGTACTTACGGATTCTTCGTGAATCCGATAACCTTCGCACCTTGAACTCTCATTCCAGTGTCGCTTTGCCAGCTTGTTCATGCAAAAGACGGGTGAGAATAGATGTGACATGTGTTTTTTTCGAGCGTAAGTTGTTCTACTTATGCTTATGTTCAACGTTTGTCTGATTTTGCCAACGTGATCCATAGGTCTCGAGTCCACACAGATTCGCTACTGTGAGTGCTACTCTGTGCCCGTGCAACTACTACAACGTGGGCTCTTCCCTTGTACACCAACAGCGCCCACGTTGGCTGTTGACCTCAAGATGCTGGAATTTACTCGTGAACTCTTTCTCTGGGTTGCTCCAAACAACACTGCTTGGTGTGAAACGCTTAAAAGCGTCCTAAGTGCGCAGAAGTACAAGCTGATGACTTAGGTGAATTACTGAACTGATCATTTTCTGTTCATATTAACATGATGGTTTAATTAGAATAATCTACGACGACGCTTTGGCAACACGCTATTGTGGTACAATAGCCTTGTTAACAACACCCATAAACACGTCAAGGATCTACTGGCTACACATAAACCAGACCAACAGTTGGAACCGTTGGGTATGTGACCTCGATCCAGGACCTCATGGTCTATGTACAGTTCACTGATGACGTAGTTACGTGATTTATGGAAGGCACTGAAAATGTTCGAACGAGGCCAAGCAATTACCTTCGACAACGTTGTCCTACATGTTTCGGCAGCCTAGAGCACCATAATGACGATTTTATATGAGCACATTTTGTCCTGTTGCTGCTTTGTGTACTGATTCTACTGCTCAGCGCCGATACTGTGGTCTGCATAGATGCATGTTTTACCCAAAAGCACAACAAGACAAAAGGAAAAGGCGGTCACCGCGATCCCCAAATCATCATCCGTCTTCAGTCTTCATCCCCGAAGCTGACGTGAAGGTCGTTGAAGATTTCATTGAAACCTGCCGGTCCGGTCGCCCTCATCATGCCCGGAACAGCAATGCTGGTGACGACGGATACAAGGTGGGCATGCACATCCCTACATCTGTTCTCAATGGATGTAATGACTCTTTTGTGGCCGCCGACGAAAAGCGAGAGAAGCAAGCACACAATTTTTTGCAGATACAGGTCTTGTGGCACTTCTGTGCCGTCACGACCGTCCATTGTGGACCATAAATATGACTTCAGCAGGTGAAAAACAGTATTACACGGTAGCGTTACTCCAACGGTTATTTGAACACATCCCGACTCATATGACTATGGGGGTTCTGTACGACATCGGCTGCCAGTTGCACCGTAGTTGCGAGAAGTGGGGTTTCTTGAAGGGCTCCTCCCGAGGATCACCTTCGGCATTTCCGTTTTCCATGCATATGGCCATCAGTGGCCATGTCAGGTTGTTTATCACCCCCGGAAGTGTCATGGATTTGGGCTGATAGATGGAGAGGGGTGCAAACGCTTCTGGAGTTCGCTCAAGAAGCTAATACCCGGTTTAAGGGTCTCGGATGTAGGTGTTCTATTCTTCTTTTTACTCTGTCATTCTAATTTTGCTCTCCGGCTCTAGTATCATCAGTGCGTACTTGTCATTGACAATCAAATACATTTCCTCGATGAAAAGTCATGCGATGGCATCGGCCACTGGCTGTACCAGCGATGGTACCTCTGCCAACAGAAGAAACAAGAAGCGATTTTCGCATTGTCTGCATGTACTGTGGGAGAGGATGTCCTTCGCGCAGAGTGGGCTGCGCAAGTGCAGGAACAAACAAAACCGTTGCCACGTAAGTTGGTTCACATTTCTATTTGTATTGCTCTGACAAGATCATCGTCAAGATGGCTTTTAGGTCAATCGCGTGACCAGGCCTTTTACGCCATCAACAACATTCTGGTGCTTAAGAAGTCCCTCACATTGTTAAACGAAAATATTCGCTCCCTCGAATTACAACTGATGAGGAATACCTTTGTTGATGGTTCCGATGTCCCACAGGAACTCGAAAGTTCACATTTACAGCGTGGTCGAATTGTTGACTCGCTATGTCGTAAGCGAGCAGCTCTTGGAGTCGATGAGCGCACACATCTCACTTTACTCCATCGAAACGACTTTCTTCATATTCATATGAATGCCCGATCTCTGAAGCAGCGAATCCATGATCGTCTTCATCAGCGTAAGTTCGAGCTGGAGAAGCTTGAGAGAGCATATCGTCACACCATCAATGGTATATGATCTTGATTCATGTTTTGCTACATAGTACACTAACAATACTTAATAGAAAAAAATCTTCAATCGCACACTGAGTCTTTAGTCAAGCGCCACGAACCAACAATACATAAACTTGCGAAGACCTACAATGACCTCTGCCAACAGCTTACAGGTCTCGTTGTCAATGGTCGAGCTCCGCCAGGTTCTGCAGCACCTCAACCTATTCAGCACGATGGCCTTTTCAAGCTGGACGTTGATGATGACATCTGGCAAGATGTTGGTCTGGATGACGAATATGATGGTGCGGTACCACGGTGGCTGGGTGACGAAGAGGTACGCTTAGGGATTCAAGCCCTACTCCAGCATGATTGGTGCCGCGAGAAGGAACTTCGACTGAGGAAGGAGCGCTGTAATTTACAGCAATGGTTTATGGAGGAATGGGACTGCGTCAAGGCAGCACGAAGGGCAGCTGGTAAGCGTTCAGTCATTCCCTGTCGAAGACTATTAATATTTCTCCTCAGCCTCTGACACCGACATTTTATATCAGATTGAGCTATACGCACAGCGGCTGTGCCAACTTTACGTGACATGGCAGCCGCATATCTTCTCTATCCACCACTTCATCCTGTGCCTTCACTTTGGGGACCATCCGATGAGGAGTTGAATGATGCATGATCACATCATTTTTCTGCAAGCTCGGATATTAGCCCGCGTTCAGTAGACCAGTTAGGTGACAAGGATGACGACGACAGTGGTGATTCTGAGGTCGAGGATGATGAAGATATTGACGACCACTTCAGCCATCTGTTCGACCTTGCGGAGGCTGCTCACTTAGCAGATGTTTATCATACTGACGAAGGGATTGTACCAGTACTCAACGATACTACGATACATAAAGGTTCCACTCTTACCAGTTCTCCTAGTAGTTCTCCACGGAAATGCAGCCGTTTATAGACAGCCCGAACAGTCCCTTACCATGACAGAGTGTGAATGGTGTCACAATCTGACCATCACACTGGCAACTACCGTGACGTTTTCAGAATTCCCCACTCGCCACTGCGATTTTACGGGTTGCGAGCTCACCAACAGCTACATAAGATAAAGGTCAGTCATCCTTAAACATCTTGCTACTGTTTCCTCCTCCAAGTTGATCAATTCCATCTAGCCCAACTGTCACTCTTTGTGTGGCTAGAGCAGTGAAGAGCTTCCCCGACGCATGCAATAAGACCGCCACGAAAAACAGATTTAACGGTCATATCATCACTTCAAAGTTGCCGAACCATGCCTGTTGGATCCGCCATCTCTTCTGGCATGAAGAGTACTATTAGCAGTGAGAAGCACCCCAGCAGTGTCTCCCTGTTCGCTTACTCCCTGTATAGGCATTCTCGCTGCACAGCTTATGGACTTGAACCGGGGAAGGGTCGCTGGCAAAGAGTTGCTCAACAGTGGTACGCCCTGGCCGCGGTACGTTGCTCCACCATTTGGGACTTCTGAGGTAAGGCAGTTGGTTTCAAAACCGTGAATCTTCTCATCATCTCTTGATCTTTCAGTATTATCATCATGTATGGCCAGCCATAAAGTGTCTTGCGTACATAGTAAAGTGCTACATGGGGTTCTGTAACCAAGGCGCACTGAATGGGTTTAAAAAAAAAAGTTCTTGCGATGTACCAACACCCTCAGTCAGCCTTGTTCCTTCTGAGATACATGTTCCTCAGTGGTCTCTTACTGATGTCACAGTATGTGCTATGTTTCCCTTCTGTATGCCTTAATCACAGTGCACTTCAGAATGAGAACCGTTGGAGCCCCAACAACCATATTCCGTTGGTGGTGAGCATGTTCTCCCTTATCTTTCCTTCCTGTCGCTAAGGGTTCTCACCCCACTTATCTTATTAGACGATTTTGAGTTCATCCTGTGGGCACTGAATGACTCCATATTTTTAGTGGTGTGCACGTTGTGACGGTCTGCTCCGACCACTTATAACTTCCCTTCAGACCGTCATCTGGAAACCAGAAGGTCTTGCCTCTTACTCTCATCACTGCCGGTGCAACACTCTACTTGCCTCTTGCCTCTTACTCTTATCACTGCCAGTGCAAAACTCTACTCTTACTCTCATCCCTGCCAGTACAAGTTCCTGTGCGTTGACCAGCCTTCTCCTCTCCAAGTCGGCAGTATTCTGACATGTCACAACAGATGCCGTTCTTCCATGCGATTGGCTCATGCGGGGCATGTTCGTGCGGGCGTGTTCGTGCAGGCATGTGGGGTGTGTTCGTGTGGTTCATCAGGATCAACCGTATCCTGCCTCTGGTGAGTCTCTAACTTTTTTTCTCTTTGTGTTCGTCTGCTTATTTTCGTGGGGAATGAAGGTAGGTATACTGCAAAGGCTCGTTCCTGGATTCCCAGGAACCTTGGGGCAGTCGTGGAAAGGAAGTGGGTTGACGATCGTGGCAATCCGTCGTCCTACCATGTCATTGCCTGGGTGGGTATGCCGCCGTTTGGAGTTGGAGGACTGGGAGGAAATGGGGGAAACTAGGTCCAAGTGGCCAAAATAGATAGATAGCCGTCCAAAACGTTACTAACCAGCCACTACTCACATCTCTCAAGTGTGCATCCACGAGCGCGTTTCTTTCTCATAGGCCTTGAATATTTTCGAGTCAGGCACAAACTGAAAAGCTCAGCCACGAACGGGTGGAACGTGTTCGACGCGTTGTCTCTAACAGTAGTCTCCTCACAACCATCTCTGTGCGACTTGGTGCTAATGGCTACATCATCAATCAATTGCAGGAGCTCTTTTGGTCAGCATTGTGTTCAAGTTGGTGCAATGAATGAATAGGCTGTTCAAGGCTGTTGTGTACATTGTGATCACACCTTTTTCCCTTGCTCATGTTTGCTTTAATTGTTTTGTTTCTTCAGGTCCACTTGCTCTTATGTTCTTTGGTATTCTTTTCATTGAATTTTAGTCATGCTTGTGTTTATGACCATGGGTGTGTATTGCCTGATGAATGGTGTCTTGTGAGCAGGTCCCCTTTGTTGTTCCTTTTTAGATCATATAAGTGTGCTTTGAATGTTAATAAACTTTATACTTTTGCCCTGAACTATTGTGAGTGATAAGGAGTGATTCCTTGGGTCATTTTTAAATGTCCTGGACCATCTGTGAATGTCTTGGACCATCTTTGAATGTCCTGGACCATTGTGAATGTTAAGGAGTGATGTCCTGGGGCATCTTTGAATGTTCTGGACCATTGTGAATATTGAGGAGTGATGTCCTGGGGCATTGTTGAATGTCCCGGACCATTGTGATTGTTGAGGAGTGATGTCCTGGGGCATCTTTGAATGTCCAGACCATTGTAAATGTTGAGGAGTGATGTTCTGGGGTATCTTGAATGTCCTGGACCATTGTGAATGTTGAGGAGTGATGTCCCGGGGCATCTTTGAATGTCCTGGACCATTGTGAATGTTGAGGAGTGATGTCCTGGGCATCTTTGAATGTCCCGGACCATTGTGAATGTTGAGGAGTGATGTCCCAGGCATCTTTGAATGTCCTAGACCATTGTGAATGTTGAGGAGTGATGTCCCAGGGCATCTTTGAATGTCCTAGACCATTGTGAATGTTGAGGAGTGATGTCCTGGGGTATCTTTGAATGTCCTGGACCATTGTAAATGTTAAGGAGTGATGTCCTGGGGCATCTTTGAATGTCCCGGACCATTGTGAATGTTGAGGAGTGATGTCTCAGGCCATCTTTGAATGTTGAAAAGTTATTGAATGTGAATAAATGTCTTGAAACTTTAATAATTCTGTCTATTGAATTTATAACAATTATGATAGACAAACCTTTAAAAAAGGACCCAGACACCTAGTGACATTATGTCACATGTGGATGGTCCAGGGCAGAGGGCAAATAGATATGCCCAGGACAAACAGATATGTCCAGGACAACAATATGTCCTGGGACAAACAGATATGTTCTGGGACAAATAGATATGCCTTAGAACAAACAGATATGTAAATCATATGTCACATAGAATGTCCTGGGACAAACAGATGTCCTAGGATGTCCTGGGGCAAACACATTTGTCCTGGGGCAAAAATAAATTAATCTAAGGATGAATAGGGAAAGCAGTTTTGACCCAGAATAACAATTTGTCCAGGACAAAGCAGTTTGCCCTAGGAGCCCAGCCAAAATACCCCCTATAGGGCTAATGTATATGAGGAACAATTAGCCCTAATAGGGCGGATAAGGTAACCTGAAGTGGATAAAGAGATGTTAGCTATCATTCGAGCTCTGAAAGACTGGTGTCATTACCTCAAAGGCCTTCCTCGACCTTTCCACATTATTACCAACCACCGTAACCTCAATATTGGTAAACTACTCAAAATCTCACTCAAAGACAAGCTTGATGGTCCCTCTACTTAAGCCACTTCGACTTTCACCTTACCATAAACCCAGTTCTACCAACACTCAAGCTGATTCCTTATCCTGTTTTTCGACTCATCTTACCTCTGACTCAGATGACAACTGTCATCAACTCGTCCTTTTCCCAACACTTCGCACATGCTGTGGCACACTTGCAGGCGATCCCGATGATATCGAACAAGAAATTTGTAATGCAACTGATCACAATTCAGAAGTTGTTCTTGCCTGCAACTTCTCAAGAATCGCACCCCTGCCCAACTTTCGAATCAATTACTTGATGGGAGGAGCGAGATGGTTTGATTTTCTTTAAGGGCAAGTACAGTATAAAGGGTTTCTTTTAGAGTCCCATTTAGGTAAGCGCCTTTAACGTCCATTTGTTGAATCATTAACCGTTTGGTGACAGCGATGGCCAATATGGCGTGTATCGACTCAATTCGGATGACAGGTGAGTGTGTTTCGTAGTAATCGCCTGGCGCTGTCTGCAGCCTTTGACTACGAGTCTCGCCTATTCTTAACGATCTGTCCTTCTTTATTCCTTTTCTTGACGAAGACCACTTATTAGTGAGTGGTTTATGTCCGCTGGCTTTTCAACTAATTCCAGGTTCCTTTTTCCTGGTGTTGTTTTAGCTCAGATCGGATCACACATTCCCACTGCGTCATCGGGTGATTCCTTTGCCTCTTTCAGACTATGGAATTTGTCACAATTTCTGCGTTAGGACTTCAGCAAGTAAGTTTTCGTCTTTATTTCTTCTTCAGAGAACTCCTCATCCTCTGAAAAGGATCGTTAAGCTTGCGATAATCGGGTCAGACTCCCTTGTTTTTCATGGTTCGACCTCCCTTCTGGCTGTTTGCGCTTTCTACTTGCTCTAGGTTCTTCCTCTTCTTGCACGCCTTCTCCTCCTCGCCCCTTCACGCGAAGGAGTGTTTACTATTTGTATTTCTTCTGTCAGTTCCGCTTCTTTTGCAGTTAAGAAGACGTAGTTGCGTGAGGTAAGTATTTTTCTTGTTTCAGCATTATAATATAATACTGATTTTGAAGCGTCATTATACCCGACATAGGCACGTCTTTTGGATTTAGGAAGGATCTTACGGGCTACTGTTTGGCCTTGTATTAGTATCCAGATGTGTGCTCTAAATTCGCGCAGGTGCAAGATGTTTGGTTTCGTCACGTACATCCCTGAAAGGGGGTCTGATCTTTTATTGAGTTTGTATATGCGCGATTTCGGATATAAGCTGCATGGGCGACTGCTTGTTCCTAGAGAAACTCAGGAAGCTTCGAAGCTGTAATCATTGCGTGGGCTAACTCGATGAGTGTACGGTTCATACGTTCGCTACACCATTTTGTGAAGGTGAGTACGGAGCTGTTAGCTCTATCTCCATTCCTTTTGCTTGACACCAATCTTTAGGTCTTTATTAATGAATTCGGTGCCACGGTCAATGCATATGCATGTTGTACTGATCCGTGCACGTGCAGGTGAGTAAGGTAATTTTTTACATGCTGTGCAGCTTTATTTTTGCCTTTAAGGAAGTAACGGTGACATAGCGTGTTGCGTCGTCCACCAAAAAGAAGTAATATTGATGTCCGTTTATGGAGGAGATGTCGTACTTTCCCCACAAATCCATATGTGTGAGTTGCCTTTATTTCTACAGCGGGTGTTTGTTTAGATGCGAATGGTTTTACAGATTGTTTAGCTTCAGTGCAGCTTATACAGTCCGGGTTTCTTATTGGCTCGACTGTGAAGCCGTCGACCAATTGATCATTAAAGATCTTCTTAAGGCCTTTGTAGCTGATGTGTCCAAAGCGTCGGTGCCATGTTCCCAGGTTTGTTTTACTTCTTACAGGAAAACGTATATGTTTTGTTCGTAGATATGTTGGGAGCTTCATAAGGGGATAGTTTAAATTTATATATGTTCGAAGTAATTTTCCATCCTTGAGGATAGGAATGTTGTCACAGTTATATAATGTGAGTTCACTGTTCAATGCTTCGTATCTTTGCCCTGGGAATCCCACTCCCTAGGGCAAGGTGTTATTTTATTGGTAGGGATATAATTTACGTTCTCAAGGCGTAGAGTACGCTTTCGCGTCCCATATTGGGCTGTGAGGATGATCGTTCCATGCCCTAACACCT